>LPNX010517517.1:121787-197676 GCA_001517045.1 Pseudotsuga menziesii
CAGGTGAAGAATCAACCTTGAAATGAGGTAATTATGCCATGAGATTGTTGGGGTAAACCAAATTTTCAATCAGTCTTACTTGCCTTTTTACACTCATACAAGTTGTACATTTGGAGAAAGTATTTATATCACTACTATGCTGGTAATCATCTTTTACCCTTGTCAGTTTGAAATTACCTTTGTGTCTTAGACAGGCTGAGGTGCCGGATCAGGTGTCGGATGAGGTACCGGAATGAAAATTGAGAAATTGATATGTTATGTGGTAAAAGTAATGAATGTTGGGATAAGTCTTATAAATTAAGTGTTATTATTATAAACCAAATGATTTTACCTTTAATACAAGTTCGATGAATTATGGATTTACCATAGTAACATTGTCATCTATTTGGTTAATACGCCACCGTTTCTTCGTAAATCATTTTGTGGCATTGACATTTGGAAATATTTCATTTCTTTATTATTAACTTGCCATCCTTAATATAAATTATGACATTGATATATTTCAATTGGGATTCTTCAACGCCATGGTTAACGATGTCTTAAGATTACGAGTTGATCAAAATGTGTTCATATGGTCACAATCCAATGCAACATGGGTATTACGTGCCTCAGCTTATAATGATTTTCTTTACCACGTCTGCCGTTAACATTACCATCCTCTGCCATTATTCTTTCGGGCTGTTTCCAGTTTTCACCATCGCCAGTGAGAGAACGATTGATGAAGTTTTTCATTGTCTTCGAATTGACTGTATGATCTCTGTTAATTCAATGTATCCTCTTTTTCCTAGTCTCCACGATGCTTAACCGGCATGAACCCTCGGTGTATGGGCAGTTATTAGCCATGCCTGAGTTTTTAGCCTGCAAAGAGATGTTTATTCGCGCCGGGTGGCATTCTTTCTTGACCAATTTACAGGGCCCGGTGATGTCGTCTCCTTGCAATTCGCCTTAGATTTTGATGGACATACAGCTAAAGTTGGGTCACTAGAATTTCCAGTTACAGAGGAGTCAATTGCATTGGCTACAGGACTCCCACGCACAGGGGATCATTGGTTTAAGAATTTACGGATACCACGAAAAGACTACGACTGTGTCTTCAAACCTGAATTTTTAGCAGTGAAAGGTGAAAAAGGATTTTCAAAGCTCTAGGTCAGAGATGAATTTCACAATTCCTTAATGGTCATCGCTAAGCTCATTACGTGTGAAGGTCGATTCTCCACCTTCAAAGCCTGTCACTTTCGCCTGCTTGCTCATTTTGAGTTCGGTAAGCTTCTTAACTTTCCATTTTATTTTTGGAAGAGCTTGGGTAAGATGGCCTCGCAAGTTAGGAAAAACCTAGAGAATCTGACTCATAGTCTATACCATCATGGGATTATCAAGATACTCATTTTAGTTGAGTTAAAGAAGAAGGATTAGGAATGGGAACAATTCATATATGAATTGTCCAATTCCCATCTTAAATCATCCCTGGGTAATGATTTAGGTGAGCCTCTTATCCCTGATCTTGTGGACAAAGCATCCTCTATAAATGTTTCTGAAGATCACACCGGTCATACTCAGGAACCATTTGTCAAGAGTTGTAAGAAGGCTGGACCATCCCATACTAAGAAGTCCCGAGGGTCTAAAGGGAAGCATGTAAACTCTCAGTCTGGGGGGGAGAAAGGTCAGTCTGGTAATGAAAATTTGTGTGTTTCATCAAATCGAAGATTTACCCGTAGTATGGTTGTTCAAGAGAAGAAGAGGGAATCAAAAGGTAAGGCACCTGTACATGTCCATTTGTCCTCATCAACTTCTTCTTCTTCCCATGATACTTCTGATTCTCATGGTTCCCATAATCATTCCTCCATACCGAGCCATGTCAATGAGCCTTCATTGCTAGCATCGCTTTCAAAATCTAGTTCAAAGTCTGCTAAAGCATCACCTTCCAAATCAGGTCCGAAGTCTGCTAAATCTCACCGATCAGATGCTTCAGCTCAGGGAATTGATTATTTTTGGCAAAGAAACTTTAAGTTGACAAAGAAATTACAGGAGTATGTTATGCTGGACCAGTTTATCAAGCAGGAAAATGAAATTTTGAAGGCTAAGGTAGCCTCTTTACAAACCTTAGTTGATGAAATTACAGGGTTTGATCGCAGTCTCAGGAAACAGTTAAAGAAAAAGGACAAACAGTTTGACAAATTGATTAGTGTACAACAGCAAACAGCTCCATCTCCTCCTCAAGTACAAGTCCTGTTTAATACTTCAGCTTCGGTTTCTGGAGTTTGATCTAAAGCTTGATCATCTATGTTGAGTTTCAAATTTTGTCTGTCTGAAACTTTCTTGCATTGGGACATGCAAGGTATTCGGTCTGGGGGAGATGATGGCCTCCTATTTTGACTGTTCAGCACTGTATTTTCTAGTTCCAAGTTCCATGAAACCAAGTAATAATCAGCTTTATTTAGTGATGTTTTGTGCTTGGTTATGACTTTTGAAGATCAACATTGCAAGGTGCTTTGGTAGGTGACTTTTTAATATTTCTCATTGTTTATTTGTTATTTTGCTTTGTTTTTATTTATATAATGAAACCTTTAGTTTTTATTTAATAATTGGTCAGTTGATAAGTCTTTTCATGCAGGGGTCTTTTGGTTATTCGACCCAACGCTTGTCCCGGCACTCAAAAGATATATGTTGACTGAACCAGAGATTTGGGGGATTTTGTCCATAGAGGAGATGTCTTGCTTGGTTTCGAATCGCTCTTTAGATGCATGTGAAGATTATCCAGGTGTTGTTTTGTGGCCATCCTTTGCTCAAGGAGTTGTTGCCCTCCATCTTTAGCAGTGTATGGATTTGAGGGGATTTAAATCCAATATTTTGGTTCATGTATTCCGAGATAGGTGTAGAGTTGTTAGGATGGGGTCGATCCTTGCTCTAAGGTCGATTTTATTTTGTATTTCAAGTATAAAATGTAACTTTGAAACCCTAAGTAGAGAGACACACATAGAAGACAGTGTAAACTATGTTTTTATTAATTGATCAAGCGTTTATCTTCTTAAGGCTTTGATTTCAGACTTGTAGGCATTGAAGGTAGGGCCCACCTTCAACCCCGATCATCTATTTATAAGTGTTTCTTTTACTGCTGTAAGTAGAGTGATATTGCATATTTTGACACTGTTTTTATGATGGTATGTTAATGGTTTCATTTACTTGTGATTTGGAATGAGATTTATGCTTGCAGAAGACTAGTTGATATCGTATGTGTGATGAGTCTGATGGTATTCAGTTGGCTTGTAGAATCAATTTAGCAGAGTGGATTTGAATTCTTAATTCCAGTGTGATACTGATTATTTGATGGTTGCAATCCTTGTTTAAGAATCTGTTCAGGGTTATAGAGTTTATAAAATTGTGGAGTGTTTGAAGGGATTGGATTGTATTGCTTTTAAAGGTGTGAAAGAACTTGCAGTACCTATTGGATCCACGGAGGGTTTAAAGATTTTAGTTTGCATATTATCTAAGGTTTTCCAGACAGCATTTTGGATTGGCTATATAGGGATTGGAATCATGCTTTTGTTTACTTCATGGTATTGAATGAAATTGAGGAAAAGAATCATAGTCATTAATAGGTGACAACATTGTTTCTTAGGGTTTGAATGTCAGTCTCGTAGGACATGCAAATGAGAGTGAGTGTGTATTTTCTGAATAGTTTCAATACATTGTTGTGAGCATAGAACATAGGAATAGTGTATTTGACATTAGCAGAAAGTCAGATTTCATTCTATTAACTGTTTGCGAATGATTTAGGGTTACGAAGGGACACCATAAGATTCTTTAAGGTTGATGAGTGCAGTTTTAGATGTAATGTTAAATAGGTATAAGATCATTAGGGTTGATCCAGCATATTCATTTTGTATACAAGTTTGGAACTAGGGTTTTCCTTTAATAAATTACTTATTCGCTTGGTTGCTTGCTTTGAAGAATAAATCGATAACTAGTGTAGCTTAAGGTTGCTGTAGATTACATTTGATTTAACAGTATTGTAGACTGTAAGATAGGGATTAGCAAGCTGATTCTCTTGTATTAGGTTAGACCTAATAACTCTTGACATTGAGTATTGGATAAAGTAGTAGTTCCATCAACTACATTTTGTTTCTTGTCTGTGAGTAGACAAAAATTACTTTAAGCATGAGCATTGAAACGACTTTGCCCGCACATATGGTGTAGCAGCTCAAAGTATACGTACTCCGGTCGATAATTAAAATAAGGTAAATTAAATAGTAATAATTTTACCCAACAGATGTCACCATATTTTCCAAGAAAATAGAAGAACATGCATTTCATTTAAAATAGATTTTCGAACGCTACCAAAAGTATGTCATTTCTTTAAATCCAAAGAAATCTGTGTTCGCTGTCACATAAGGAAAGCTATTAGGTCACATAATTTCAAATAAAGGGATATCAATAGACCCAGAGAGGATTAAATAAATAGAACAAATCCCTTGGCCCCATAATAAAAAAGGCATGCAGTCTTTTATGGGGACAATAAATTTTGTGCGAAGGTTTGTGCCAGATTTTGCTCAGATAGTCAAACCTTTGCAACAAATGGTCAAGCAAAATTTCCAATTCAAGTAGAATGATTCAGAGAAGGGTGCATTTAGCAATATCAAAACATCAATAGCTCATGCACCATCCCTTAAAAGTCCCAACTTTGAAAAAGACTTCATCTTGTACAATTTTGCTTCAGACAATTCATTAGCAGTAGTGCTTACAAAGAAATAAAAAGGGGGAGATGAGTACCCCATATCATTTATGAGCACTAGCCTACAAGGGGATGAATTGAATTACCCCATAGTTGATAAGCAAGCTTATGTATTTTTTTAAGGCGGTGAAGCAATTTAGACCATATATACTGAAGAACCGTACCAAAGTGATCATTCCACACCTAGTTGTCCGATCTATTTTTGTACAAAAGGAGTTAGGATAACGAAGAGGTAACTGGGTAACATCCTTACAAGAATATGACCTAGAATTCAAACCAGTGACCATAGTCAAAGGGAAAGGGCTCTACAAATTTTTGACTAAGAGTCAGGATAATGAAGATAACAATTGGAATAATGAAGTTGAGTTACGCGTGGTTGATGTATGTCCTTTATTTACAGCTCTAGAATCCTGGTATAGAGACCTGGTTCATTATCTTCAACAAGGATACTTGCATGAACATTGGAATTCCAACCATAGGAGAGCATTACGCTTAAAGTGAGCCTCATATCAGATTATTGAGGGAGTTTTGTTTAGAAAAAACTATGATGGAGTTTTTCTCATATGCTTGGAACGTGAAGATGAAGCTAAAGTTGTTATAGATCTACATGATGGCCCTACTAGAGGTCATTTCTCGTGAGATACTACAGCACATAATTTTTTGAGAGCTGGGTATTACTGGTCGACTGTGTTCAAGGATGCTCATGCTTATGTTAGGAAATGTGATACTTGTCAAAGAAGCAACAGAAGACAAGCAAAGGCAGCAGGACCATTAAAGCAAGTTATTGTTTCCAAACCATTCAAGCAATGGGGGATTGATATTATCGGAGAGATCAATCCAAATTCTTCACTGCAACACAAGTACATCCTAACAGCAACAGTACTTCACCAGATGGGTAGAGGCCATCCCATTACAAAAAGTGAATGAAGATGTAGTTATGGACTTCTTGCAAGATCATATTATGACCAGGTTTGGGGTTCCAATTCTCCTGGTTTTTTATAATGCTTATTATTTTTCATCTATTAGATTGACTGCATTTGCAAATGATAAAGGGATTAAGTTACAATATTCTGCTAACTACTATCCAAAATGTAATGGTCTAGCAAAATCTACAAATAAAAATCTCATTAGGATTTTGAAGAAAACAATCATAGAAAATCAAATAAATTGGCACATAGCTCTTCCTAATTCACTCTGGGATGATCGAGTCACACCCAAGAACTCCTTAGGTGTGTCACCCTATACTCTAGTCTACGGGAAAGAATCCATCCTGCCTCCTAATATCTTGTTTCCTTCCTCTCAACTAGCTCAAGCCTCTAGAGGAACTAACAATGAGGTCATGCAAATCCAAATCAATACTCTGCTAAAGTTGGAAGAGTCTAGATCCATGTCAAAAGAGAGGTTTAAGAACCAGCAGGAAATAGTGAAAAGATGGTTCGATAAGCACAAAGCCGGAAAGAAGTAATTTGAAGTAGGTGATTTGGTTCTTAAATGGGATCACCTGCATGATGAGAATGGAAAACACACTAAATTTCAGCAATTATGGATAGGCCCTTTTCAGCTTACAGAGAAGTTAGGCCCCTCGACTTATAAATTACAAGATTTACAGGGGTGGGAAGATAACTTTCCAGTCAATGGTTTAGTTCTCAAACTGTATTTTTCTTAATGTTGTTTGGTTTTTGTTTGTACATAAATAAACATTTTTATTTGTTTTAGTCTTGTTTTCCTTAGATTAGTTCTACTTTATTTTCACTTTGATTTCTTAGAGTTTGTTTGCTTTACTTTATGTTTTCAACAAACTAACACAACCTATGGCATGGAGTTCATTAGAGTTTTGGATAGACTGAAAATATTTTGACTAATAGAGCTGCTTGCTATGTGCACATATATCATGATTAAAGATCCTTTAATATTGTTAGACTATCTAAATATAATTTGAACACATTGAAGTCCTGTTCAATCCCTATAAAATAACTAAGGTCATAAAAGTCCAGAATACTATTTTGAGGCTCCATTCACTTCACGCTAAAGTCTGTCCTAGGAAGCTAAAAGCAAAAGATCTATGGAAAGGAAGCAGGGTGAACAGTTGTATGTTATTTAAAATAATCCCATGCCATAAATGAAATCCAAAAGGCCAAAAGATTCAAATCTCCCAGAAAGAAAGTACACATCAAAAGACATACTGAATAAAATCAGTTTGGATAAGATTGCTCAAAGGTTCTTCTCCGTCCGTGAGTTCAAATAAAAATATCTCTCACACAAAAGGAAACTATGGATGGAAGAACCTAAACCAAATTTCAAATGAAGAAAGCATATGGGAAGACTCAAAAGGACAAAAGTCCAAAAGCATCAAAAGAATGCAAAAGGCATGGGAATGAGGAAAAAACAAATATATATGTTCACACCATGTTACAATCCTGTGGTGTCTAAGTTAGAAGTAGTCAGAAAGCAGGAGTAAAATGAATTTCATATATTGGCCTCAGAAGAGTTATCGAGACTTTGAAATCCTGAATCCCCTATCCCATTGGACCATAATCAATGCTAAAGTTTATAAATCTTGCGTTCTAGAAAATCTGGACATCTTAAAGAAATATGGTAAAGTTTGTTTTAACAAGATACTTTAAAGCAGTTTTTGTTTAAAATCCAGTTGTCCAAAGATACGTGTCCACCAATTAGTCGCCAATTGTTGCTGCTGCAACTATTATCCCAAAAAAAAATTACTTTTTAGGGCCCCCTACTCTTTCTAGTTTTTAGAAAAGCTTTGAAAGTCTATCTTTACCTTGCAAGAGTTGCTTCATGACTTAGTTTTGTTTTTTTGCAAAAGAAAACTTATTTTCTCCACCCGATGTATCCGATGAACTCCTGAATTTCATCCGACGTATCGGAAGAGTTGTTCGAAGGCTTTCCTATTCTCTGTGTCTTATGCTTGCGAAAAGTCTTTGTTAGGCAGAAATATTATCATTTTAATTCTGTTGTAGTATTTTCCCAACCATTTAATTCGTCAATATAAGGCTTGTAGGCTTACGAAGCACATGCAAAGTATATGCAAAACTGAAGCAAAATTAAGCTAATCTAACCCCTCATGAAACTAAGACTAATATAATCTAACCCCCGTTAAGCTAAAACAAGCAATTGCTAATCTAATGCTGGAAGCTGAAACACACAGATGAAAGTAAATTGCATACTAAGAAAGACAACATATGAAGAGAAACAAGACAACAAATGTGAGCTCACATTAACAACAAAGCAATCTTAATTTACATCACAAGAATCAATGACAAAGCATGAAAGCATTATGAACTAAAAATAAGAATTCCCTTCTCCATATTACAAAGTCAATACTAACTTCTACAATCTACTATCTACCTAAGATCTAAGAAATGAAGAGAGAGCACTCTCTTTTATACATGAAGGAGATAACCATCTCATAATGAGAGATCCATTATTCTCTCAACCACTCTCAACTAATTTTCTATTATTACAAGATATGATCCCTTCAAATCCTCCACATGTCTCTCACAAATTCTCCACTTGTCTCTCATAAATCCAAGATAAGATATGCCAACCAAATCTCCATGATCTTCTCCTTGGAATATTCTTTGAATAACTATCTCCTTGAAATGGTGGAGGAGATATTCGAGAAGTATTTTCTTGAATTAATCCTTCACATATTCCTGCACATTACAAAGCTCATCCATACTTGAGATATTAGTGAAAAACATGTTAATTTCTAATATTTTGATCATAAATTCACTTATAATACTAAAATGAATAAAGTGGAAATAATAAGGTGAAACCCACATATATGTATGGAAATGGTATGATGAAAGGTTAATGGGACGATGAAATGTGAGGATTAACAGAAGGTCAAGTGGATGAAAATATGACATTTTCGAGTCTCAACATACTCCCCAATTGAACTTGTTGCATGTCCTCATGCAACCGTGTATGGATCTTCTCAAGAACTTTTGGCATCTGAACTTGGCGTTGATTGATGATGTCTTTTTAACAATGAATGTTTCTAGGGTGTGAAATACATGAGTAACAACTGGAATTTCCTTATGGTTGGTTCTTTTGTGACAACCATGAATATAAAGAATGTTGGTTCTTGTGTTAACAACATTCATTTCATGATGTGAAATGCATGAGTAACAGCTGACATTTTCCTTATGGTTGGTTCTTGTGTGACAACTATGAATACAAAAAAAAATGTTGGTTCTTGTGTTAACAACATTCATTTCATTATTTATTTTCTAGCTACAATACAGATTTAACCATATAGTCACTAGAAATGATAAGCTATTAATGTGCATAGAAATCATCATTGTGCATAAGAAATCCTTTTCTTTGTCTTTATGAATCATACCAATATGTATATCAATGTGTATAAAGCAAAGTGCAATAGAGGATTTGTTGGTGAATGATAAATGAGATGAAAAATGGGTGATGGTGGTGAAAAGAATGGAATGAATATAGTTCCCCCTCCCCAACTGACCTGGTTGCATGTCCTCATGCAAGCTAACATGGGTTGTGAAAGTGAAAATAAGAAATGGAGCATCGTGAAGGAATTTTCCAAATTATTCATTGCTAGCATGTAAGGAATTGCATGATAAAAGTTTAGAAAACAACATACCCCCACTTACCCAAAAATTAAATGAACGATACAATAGGAATGTAGTTGATGCCATTGGATCGTGGAATGTGTCACTACTACTAAGTCTCTAACTAATAAATCATGGGAATTGAAGGAATCAGAACTGCTGCTACTGAATCATGGAGAATATGTCACAGCTACAGGATAAAAATGTAACTGTAAATGCTGTTGTGGTTGTAACTGCTGGAACTGCTGAAATGTGAAGTGGAGGAATCTGAACTGCTGCTGAGAAATAATGAAAAATGTAGAAGGAAGAAAGTGGAACTGTGGTACACTCATAGATATGAAGTCATGTTTCTGTAACTACTGATGGATTCATGAGAAAGAATGTATTGTCTTCACCCGCTACAAACCCCAATGGTACAATTCTAGTCATGCGAATAAATGTGTCAATGTCGAGCATGAAAATAAATCATTAGATTACTGGCCATTGATGAATGTCATTAACCAATGCAAAGCAACTCACCAGTGATGTCAATGAGTTCCAAGGTACCCAAGTACATCTTTCAAAGTGCGAATAGATGTGCTGATGTCGAGGCACTTGCAATATTTGACAATCAAGGGACATCGATGAATTCCCATGATTGTCAGTGAGAGAACTTTCCATTAAGGCATGCAAGCCTCCAAGTACTCAAAATGAACTCTAATCTATATCCTAGATAAGGTGTTGAGGTCGATGGGGAAAGACTTGTTGAAAGGTGGGCCTTAAGGAATCCCACATCAGTCAATGTGAGTTGGTACACAAATATTGGTATGACTATAAGTGAAAAGATATCACAGTCAAGGAGTGGATATGGCAAGGACATGTAGTCATGGAAAGGGAGTTGGTTTTATTCAGAAGGAAAACTGGAAAGGAAAAAGAGGGAAAAATGAACTGAAAAAAAAAATATAAAGGGATGTATGCAATTAATAAAGATAAGCATATGTGGAGTCATGATGGTTAAGGCAATGAAATAGTGGACTACATTATGGATGACTAATGTGCCTTGAAGGAGAAATGTGGGTAAACATTCATGACGCAAAAGGGTTTATGAATGGTTTCTGTGTAACAATAAACGCCATAATGTTTATGATGAGTAATGGCTCCTTCAAGTTCTCTATCAAAGCATGTTTTCAAAGGTTTTGTGATTCTTGAAAAATCACTTTAGCAGCAAAATGCGATCGTTTTTAAACCTGATACAAAACTTCGTACAAATTCCTACATGAAACTTAGTAGTGAATATGTATTGAATATAGTTCTCCCTCCCCAACTGATCTGGTTGCATGTCCTCATGAAACCTAGCATGAAACTTGTGAGAAGTTCATAAAATAAAACATATCATGTGAAAAGAATCACATAAGCTACAAAGAAAACGTCAAGAAAAAAATGTGCTATACCTGTTTCCATTGCGCTTCTGGTTCGTCATTGATTGCTACTTGAAGTGACTCAAAGAAAACAATTTTAGCATGAAAGAAACAAAAATCATTATTCCAAAGATGTTTTTAGGAAGTGTTGAGGTCCGTTTGCATTTTTTTTATTTTTTTATTGTTTTTATTTCTTTAACTTTTTATATTTTTATATTTTATTTTGTAAATTTGTTTTGTATTGATTTCATTTTATAAAACAAAAAGAAATAATTTTTAGAATATATAATTTTTTTATTGTTTTTGTTTTATTTTTACAACACAAAAATAAAAATGAAAAAAACACTCAAGATTAAATTTACCCGATCTGCATTTGTGGGCATTCAACATTAATGTCTCGGCTCCTTAACAAAACATTTGGAATTTAAAATTTTTAATAGCTACGACACTACTATAGCTGCAACGGCCTAGCTGCGACAGCCGACTGCGACAATCGGCTACAACAACCGGCTGTGACAATTGGTTGCAACAACTAGCTAGGATAGCCAGCTGCAACAACTAGATGCAACAATTGGCTACAACAACCAGCTGCAACATCGAGCTGCAACAGCCAGCTGTGACAACTAGCTGCGACACATAAGAAACTTTCTGCGAAAATTAGTTTATTGCACTTTTATGGATTTTAAAATGAACTATAGAGCTGTAACAACTAGCTGCAATAATCAGCTACGACAACCAGCTGCAACAGTCGGCTGTGACAACCAGCTGCGATAGCCGGATGCAACACCCATTAGATCCTGTATAAACCATCGTTAATATAAAATACGTGCATACCTTCCCCATCAGTATCGATATGTTTCTCCTATACGTGGTTCTGAGTTATCCTCTTTATTTTTCATCATCCTACATGCACTCATACAAGAAACTCTCGACAATCGCCTTCCTCCTTTTTGTGGTCTTAAGACCGATCAACTTGCTTCTATGATCACAATTCCTTTCGCAATATAATCTGTAATATGCATAGAAACCAATTGCATCATGATCTTGAAAATAGATATTAAACCAACAAGGATAATTTATTGGGATGATACAAGAATACGTTGTCATTAATTTTTCGGATTGTTGTGCACAGAATGAGTTTTTCGACCAGACCTGCATTATCATGCATCTTTAGATATTCCACTTAACACACATGCATATGTCAATTAAAATGCATCACCTCATTGGATCAAAAACATAATACTTAGATTCCAACCCATATAAGGAAGAGTTTATGCTGCAACATTAATAGGAGGAGATGATGTTTTGAACTGTTCAAAAAAGCCTCATGCTCACATAGGCTAGCAGTAAAAATTACCATGAATTTGTCCCTTTTCCACATGGATCAAATTTGTCGAGTCACTTTCAATATCCTTCCCTCGTGTTTCACCTGTTCCTCATCTCGACCTTTTTACTTGTTTCTTACAACACCTTTCCTGTAAACCACCTTGTGTGTTTTACACGATGGGCCTCATATTCAAGTTCATGTTTTTCTGATTCCTCCAGAAAAATGTAGCATTAGAAAGGCAGTTCATTCCTTGCCTATTTGAAACAAAAATGAATCAGAGCATGGAAGTTCTCCCTTGACATTCTGAAAATAATAAATTCAAAATGATGCCTTGAGCTCATAGGAACAGTGAATAATTCTTGTCCAATTTGTTAATCTTGAACCATGCCAAAAAAAGCATCCAATTTATTTGTTAATCTTGAACCATGCCAAAAAAAGCATCCAAATTTTTTATATTGCGAAATTTTTCAAAGCGCTCATCTTCATCCTCTCTTGAAACTTCGAAAACTTGTAAAACTTCAATTGTGTAACTTGAATGTGTCTTAGCATGGGTATTAGTCAAGTACCATTTTATCAGCGCAACATCTTTGCATTCTTCATCAAGGGGGAGAATATTGCATTGAAGTCGTTGGTAATGAGAATATAGAGGATCTTCCTCTTTCTCAATATCATCCTTCAACAAATTTGTTGCAAGTTCAATTTCACCTAATGCCTCAACCATTTCTAGCTTCTGCTTCAATTTTTGAGGGGTGTCGATAGTGAATTCACACATTTTTTTGAAGCCAAAATCATGCAGAACTACATGATATATTTCACTGCTTAGTTGATCAAGCACTCTGTCTTTTCTTCGTTGTTCAATTTCACTTTGAGAGTATGCATCATTGTCACTGAGTCATCATTTTTGGAAGTATTGTTATCTTCGTCATCTTCGTCGATGGATTGCTTATTTGATGCCTTGTGCCTTTTCTCTCCACCCACTACTGAATCTGTTTTATTTTCATCTAAAGAATGTTTTTTTTAATCATTATTTTCATCGACTGAAGTCGATTAGCATATGGAGATACATTATCCAATGCCATAAAGTGGCAATACAAAGAAATTTGTCACCCAAATGCACTCTCTTCCGTGTAGTTCATAAAAGGAAACCTTCCTGGTGAAGCTATGTTGTGATTCAATGCGCGTTTAATGTGCACATTCCTGAATGTGAATTTTATATTGTGCAGAGGCTGTCATGATGCATGAATGTGAATTTTATATCTTTACCTATTCGGAGGTATCTCTTTGTGTGATCTCTTTTTCTATGTGTGATGAAGAACTGGGAAGTGGAAAATTGTGAATCTCTATGTATTGTTCCATGTGAATAATTGAAGCATCTTATTTGCATGAGGCTAGGTTATCTCACCTCTATTTAAAAATGAAATCTGCTCGCCCTCTCTATTTTTTTAAAGGGACAGTTGAATGAAGGTTGAGATCTCTATAAACCAAATCTTGTGGAGGAGATAGAGACAAGTGCTGGGAATAAAATATTTATAGTTAATACATGGCATCAAGCAAAGGAGAATCAGTTCACCACCTTCTTATATTGAGAAAAGTTCGTACACCTGCCGCTAGCAACTAAAATCACCAACTTCCCTAAACGCTGGATTCGAGGTTGATCAGAGTTAGGTAAAAGAGGGATTCGATCCAGCCACGAGTGAACCCTACGGCTACCTTAATTAATTTTTTAGCTGCTACCTTCATTGTCATGGAGTGATAGAACTATGGACAAAGAAAATATTTGATCCAGCTATTTCCCCAAAGCTATCCTTAAAAACGACTTATCTGAGCTCAAATATTCGAGCATGAACAACAACATATATAAATCTAATAATGAATTATTGATATAATAGCCATGTTCATCTGGTGGGGAACATGGGGCATGCAACATAACAGCAATGTATAGGAAATTAACGGTATCCATGGGTTCACAAACTGACTACACGCAAAGGCACCGATCCATCAGCTAACAAGAATCCAAGAAGACATGGCCACCTGGGATCAACTCTTGGCTCTCCTCTCAGATGGTTTACAGTGACCATGTGGGGAATGAAGCTATAAGTTTAAAGAAGGATGATAATAATCTATCTATTGGTTCATGGACAGACAGACAAGAATAATCCATCTACACCTGGCATCAAGTAGCGGGATCGAGTGGATCGATTACCGACACCGATTAAGGAGGTTTTATTGTGATGGTTTCTTCTATGTTATGGCATACAGTTCATGTACATGAATTTGGGAGATCGCAGAGGTAGCTGGGATATTTTGACATCTACGAAGGACGTTGGGCAAGTGAAACCTTACCTTCGAATAGAAGAAATAGAAATTATTAATAATTAGGATGTAAAAATAGCTTTCTATTACTCAAAGGTTGGACTTATTGGGAATGCGTCGAATTGAGATTGAAATGATTGCCCTAAATAAGACAAAATGTGGAGTTCTTATGGGGGTGTTTAATGCAATGGTTGGTAATCTATAAACAAGAAAGATTTCACTGAAATTTTCCCCTAATTTCCTGTAGTTTGGGATCATTCGTACACCAATGTCTGCTGAGTCATTAGAATTCGTGGATAAATTGTAGCATGGTTCATATAGATGATAGCATGGGTATGCTATTTTTGGAAACAGTTGGTAAATATGTGTTGGAGGGAGACTCGATGGTTACCGACTTATTCCTTTCTCCACCGTAGCCATCATAAGCCATGGTCAGATAGAACAAGGAGAAAATATTCAATGTAAATATCACTTGTACAAGGAATCTGCCAGGAAGAGGGATCATTGGCAACAAATAATAAGAGATTGAATGTGATCCCGTACTCCCAAGACTGCACGAAATCCGTTCGTTCAAATCAATTCACTTCTGTCGCTAATGAAGTTGGATGCAATCTCCAGTGGTGATAGATCTGGGAGAAAAAAAGTTGCACCAAAGGATAGAAATATGATGATGCAAATCATCCCATGAGTGCTCGGCTTTAAACATAGCCTCAAAGCTCGTTAGATAATAACAATTTGGTTTATGCAGCTTATATTCTTTGAGCCTACTGTCTCACTCATTTCTTTTTCTTCTCTTATTATAGGTGGGGTGTAGAAGATTACACATTCAAAACTTAAAACTGATCCAACCCCCCACAACGCGATTGAACCCTGATGGCTCTTGTGTTGGTGTTGTTTGTTTGTTTTTATTTTTAGATGGATGGAGTGCGCATATACAGAAAATTTCAAAAATGGGTTGGTTGAGGCATTATTGCAGAGTTAATTTTCAGGGAGCTATCGGATGAAGGATGACGACAAAAAGATGGTTGTGACTCCAACCGAGGAGAAGCTTTATATAGGCATGACACTGCTTCAGCTATTGTTTCAGATCAGAATTGTGTTGTTTCATCTTGGAGTTGTAGCTATTATAATTTCAGTGAATGTTTCAGTTTAAAATGAATTTTCCACATAAATTTGCAGGCTAGTTTTATTTTACAAAATAAAAATAAAAAATTAGCAAATGGAGAAAAAGAATTACAGATTAAAGATGAAATCAATGAAGTATGTTGCAAACATTAATTTATTATTTCCTGAAAGCGTTAGAGAACATCCTAATTTCTGATCCTCACAATTGCACAAAGCACGGAGGAGAGCATACTTATTCTGGGTGAAAGCAAAAAAAAAACTGAAAATAAAATCCTACCTACTATGTGCTAATTGGGATTTAGAAAATAGTTACGTGTAGTTAAATATCCAATGTAGTCATTCACATAACAGCAATAAAAATATCTTCAGTGTTAATTTTGCAAATAGAAGATGAGTATAAACATAAATGTATGAAAGTAGTTGTTGTGACTATGCATTATCTAGAAAAAAAGAAAAACTAAATTGTTCTAACCTCGTACTCACTTGAAACCATCGCTCAATAGGGCTTTCGTAGGCATAGTTTTCACTCCTCAAATCATGCTGCAACTCATTGTTGTTCCCCTGGACCTCTTTCTCGCATGATTGTCTGTCATCAAATGTGTAGGATTCTTCGTATGTTGATTCCTTGTTTGTTGCTGGAGGAGTAATTAAGCTCTCGGATGCTGTCAGGATCTCCTCTTCGAGAGAAGAGGAGATCCATAATTTTGCAAGGATCTGAGTGAGTTGTTCCAAGCTTAAACTTATTGTTAAATCATTTTGAAAAATGGATTCTTACAGCACCCAAATTTAAATGAAAAATTAAAAAAAAACACTCTTTCTGAAGCAAATTAAAAAAAACACTCTATACAGAAAACAATTACTCTTCACAGATGCAAAAAACACACTTGTTGAAATTGAAATTCACACTTGTAGAATTGAAACACTCTTTGCAGAAATTCAAATTCACTCATTGTAGAAATTCAAATTCACACTCTAGTGTACTCTTGCATAAAATTAATCAAACTAAACTTCAATCCATCATGCTTCCCCGGCAACGGCACCAAAATGTTAGGTAGAAATATTGTCGTTTTAATTCCATTGTAGTATTTGCCCAACCATTTAATTTGTCGATCCGAGGTTCGTAGGTTTACGAAGCACATGCAAAGTATATGGAGGACTGAAGCAAAATTAAGTTAATCTAACCCCTCGTTAAACTAAGACTAATCTAATCTAACCCCCCTTAAGCTGAAACAAGCAATTGCAAATCTAATGTTGGAAGTTGAAACACACGGCCGAAAGTAAATTGTATAAAAGAAATACAACATATGAAGAGCAACAAAACAACACATGTGAGCTCACATTAATAACAAAGCAATCTTAATTTACATCACAAGAATCAATGACAAAGCATGAAAGCATTATGAACAAAAGTTAAGAATTCCCTTCTCCATATTACAAAGTCTATACTAACTTCTACAATCTACTATCTACCTAAGACATAAATGAAGAGAGGGCACTCTCTTTTATACATGAAGGAGACAACCATCTCATGATGAGATGTCCATTATTCTCTCAACCACTCTCAACTAATTTCTTATTATTACAAGATATGATCCCATTGAAAATCCTCCACATGTCTCTCACAAATTCTCCACATGTCTCTCATAAATCCAAGATAATATATGCCAACCAAATCCCCATGATCTTCTCCTTGGAATATTCTTTGAATAACTATCTCCTTGAAATGGTAGAGGAGATATTCGAGAAGTCTATTCTTGAATTAATCATTCCTATATTCCTACACATTACAAGGCTCATCCATACTTGAGATATTAGTGAAAAACATATTAATTTCTAATATTTTAATCATAATTTCACTTATAATACTAAAATGAATAAAGAGGAAATAATAAGGTGAAACCCACATATATGTATGAAATTGGTATGATGAAAGGTTAATGGGACGATGAAATGTGAGGAACAGTGGAAGGTAAAGTGGATGAAAATATGACATTTTCAAGTCTCAACAGTCTTGCAAAAGCTTCCCGATACATCGGATGTATCTTAGTCTATGGTATCGAAAAACATTTTCTGATGCTCCCTGATCGATTATCAGAAGTCTTTCCGACGCATCGGGTCATCTTGTTGTTTCATTTTTCGATGTCCGCGGAAGATTTTTTTTTTCTACCAGTCGTTTTAGTTGTTTGTTTCTGAGTTTTCCGAAATCCTAATGATGATTTCCTTCCCAATGCTTTGGATGTTAGGATATTTAGACACTTAGGAGTTAGTTAAGATCAACTTGTGTAATATATCCGTTAGGTAAAAGTGTGTTTCTTTAGTATGCATTAGTATGCATTTGTAAATATTCTAATCCGATGGTCACGATATGTTCTAGACATAAAGTGATCCGACGGTTCAACTTCTCTTCGATCATACCTACCATTGATCTGTGGCTTAACACCCGATTGGTCTATGATCTCTATTTAAAGAGCATAGAGGGTCCTTGGCTAGTTGATCGATTATGAGAAGTTCATGTAACTATCTTTCTTTTGCATAATAAATTGCTCCAAGTAGCTATTTGACTGGGGCCGTGGACTATTTCCCTCTCAAGGGTTTTAACCATGTGACAAACATCGGTGTGTTGATCTGTGATCTATTTGTGTGAAGCGGTAGTTGAAGGTGTTCGTTATTTTGGGAGTACCCTGTGTACCTGAACATGGTATCAGAGATTTTATGAAGAGTCGCTTTTGATTTTGATCAAGATCTGGAACCGGTGTTGCCAAAACTTTGAAAGGGTTTCTGGTTCTAGATTTTATGTGGATTTGTGGCCTATGGGAGCTGTTCCATTGCATCTGGAGTGTCATTTCCATTGGGAAATAGTTTTCATTTCACCAAAAACCATTTCTATTTGCTCCAGAAACACCCATTTCGGCAAATCTAAAGGTATAATGTTACAATGACAGATTTGTTTTTTTTATAAATATCTCATATTTTATCAGTTTATTATTAGATATTTTATATTTTAGTCTCAGACTGTTGTTTTCCCTAATTGTATAAACTCTTTGTCGTGCACTCTGTGCGATCGCGGCGAATCAGAAACAGCAAGGGAAAGTTTTTTTTCTTGTTTTCTCGGCTACATATGCTCTTTTTCATGCATCGTGTGCGATTACGGCAAATCAGAAACAGCGAGAAAACTTGAAAACGTAGACCTTCTGGGTAAGCTAACCAAGATCTAACCCCATTGTGTGAAAAAAAAAATTGTTTTTTGTTTTTCGTTTCTTTTTGTGATTTGCAGGAAAAGAAAACAAGCACGAAAAACGAGAGAGAAGAGTAAAAAAAAAAAAACTTTCTCTTCCCATACTTTTATGTACCTTTTAAACTTAGCTCACTTGGTCTAAAGTTGCTTTACACCTTGATAAGTCTTGAGTTCAAGTCTTATCAAGCTATTTTTTAGTGCATGCAATTTCTATTTTCAAGTTACTTTATTGTAAAAGTGCATCTCACATTAATAAAATAAAATAAAAGTGAGTCACTTAAGTCTTTTAATTTATTGCCCCACTATTTAAAAGTCACATTATTGTAAAAGTAAACATCACTTATTCTACAAAAGTGATTCACTTCAAAACAACTTTATTGTAAAAGTGATTATCAAAGGTTGATTTTGAGAAGAGGGGGCTTCTTTTTTTTTAGTTGGTCAAGTTAATATCTGCCACGTCACTATTGGGGACATCTTCAACATTTTCTTTGATCAAGCATAACTTCATCATCCGGAATTAGTTTTAAGTGTCGTTTTTTTTAAAACCACATATTTTTTCGAGCTCTTTGCATCCAGATAGTTAGTTTCTATTCTTTCAGCCATTATTTTACAGTATGGCCGCCCCTTGTGATATTATACTTACAAGTTCTAACTATTTCTCATGGAAATCTCGTATGGAGGATGTTCTACGAAGTAGGGGACTTTTCAGGACAACTTCAAGGAAAGAAACTGAACCTACTGATGATGATAAGAAAATTAAATGGGAAAATAGATGTGATGAAGCTCGTGGATTCATTGGGATGTCAATCTCTACTGATTTGTGATTCCACATATCTAGAATTGATGAACCTGATAAAGCTTGGGAAAAGTTGGAATCTGTGTTTGGTAAACACAATGAAATTCAAGGTCATCAACTTGAAAATGAGTTGCTTTTCTTGAATCCAAATGATTTTTCATGCATTCAAGACTATTTATTTAAGTATAAAACTCTTAGACTCTTATGTGCCGAATGCAGGATTAAGAAAAAAGACAAACAATGCATTTATCATATTCTTTCCAAACTTGGACCTGCATATTTTGTTTTTGTATCTACATTCTACTCCATGAAATAATCTTTGACTGCAACTAGCTATCAAGAGCCTAGCCTTGAATCCTTTTGTGATTCCTTAATTAGAGAGCAAGATAAGCTCATTTGTCTTGGAATAATTAACAATGCAGATACATCTGGGAAATCCTTATTGTCCCAACAAAAAGAAAAGTCCAAGCCTCCTAAGAAACAAAATTTTCGCAATAATAAGCCAAACAACAAGGGTCCCAAACCCTCTCAGTCAACTCCTTCTTTAAAAAATGACAAAGGATCCAAGCAAAATAGAAAGAAGATTGAGCGTCATTGCAATTTTTATGGGAAAGATAATCATGATGAATCTAAATGTTTTAAGAAGATGGCAGCCTTGGAAGCAGCAATGAAGAAGCACCACATCAACCTAAATTCATCTTCAGAATCTACCTCTCATGGACATGCACTTTGTGCTTCTGGTTACTTTTATACTACATCTTCTTCTTCTACTTCAATTGAATGGCTCATTGATTCTGGAGCATCTTATCATATGGCTAAGGATAAAGCCATGTTTTCTACTATGCATGAATGTAACACCAAACAAATTTTTGTTGGTGATGATAGATCTCTAAGTGTTGTAGGATCTGGAACCGTTCCAGTAGAAAATGGTCATTTCAGTGATGTACTATGTGTTCTAAAAATTTCCTGCAATTTGTTATCAGTCTATCAAATTACTCATTCAGGTGAAGGTAAAACTGGGACGTTTACACCTCACCAAGTTGTAATCAAGGATTTTAAAAATCCTCAAAATATCCTTGCTACTGGAACAGTTGATGATATTACCAGGTTGTACAAATTTCACAACTTTGGGTCATCACCTTTTCCTTCAGTTTTTGTTGCTCACAGTGATAACTTGAGCAAACTTTGGCATGAGCGATTTGGTCACTTAAATTAACAACTATGTAAAGACAATATGGTGACTAGTCTTTCGATGGTATTTTGCAAGGATGGTGTTTGTTCCAGTTGTGTACTCGAAAAAAATCATCGAGACAATTTTGACAAATGTGCCTCTTGGCACGTCTTCGTTCCCTTGGAGCTTGTGCATAGTGACTTGTGTGGCCCTCTTCCATCTACTTCCTTTTCTGGTTTCAAATATTTCTTAACCTTCATTAATGACTACTCCAGTCGCACTTGGGTTTACTTCCTAAAACTTAAGAGCGAAGTATTTAACATGTTCTTAGCCTACAAGGCCCTTGTTGAAAAACAATCTGGTCATCAAATTATTAAGTTAAGATCTGACAATGGAGGAGAATATGTTAACAACAAGTTCACTACCTTTTGCACTAAACAAGGAATCCAACAACAGCACACTGTTCCATATACACCACAACAAAATGGTGTAGCTAAACAAAAGAACCGCACTTTAAAAGAAATGGCTAATTGTATGATCCAATCTAAAGGACAAAGTCTTCAATATTGGGCTGAGGCCATAAATTGTGCAAATTACATAGTTAATCACACACCCACTAAAGTTTTATAGGGTATAACACCGGAAGAAGCATGGAGTAAAATTAAACCAGATGTAAGTCACTTTCGTGTGTTTGGTTGTGAAGCATGGGCTCACATTCCGGATGAAAAACGGAAAGAATTGTAGCCTAAAAGTGAAAAGTGCATATTTGTTGCATATTTTGAAGATGTAAAAGGTTATAGACTTCTTCAGCCACATTCTGATGATATAATCATTAGAAGAGATGTTAAATTTGATGAAAATATCTTGGCCTGTAAGCCTAACTTGGTGCGTGTGCCATATTTGGCCTGCGAGCCTGATTCAGCGATTGTGCCTTCTTATTCTTCTTCTTCCAGCTTCCTTGATAGGTTTCCAACTCTAGTTTCTAATGATGACAGTGAGGATGAAAATCCACCTCCGCCTGCTCATGTTCCTCAAATTGCACCAGCACCAATACTTTCTCGATGGGTCTGTTCAACATGTGAAGCAGCTGGTGATCTTGTTGATGATCCTAGAGATCAACGTCGAACACGTTCTCAGTTTCAGTGAGCCTCTTCTCTTTTGGCTCAAGTTTTCAAGAATCATGATCCAGAAAATTTTGCAGAAGCTTCAGGAAATCCAGATTGGGATGCAGCTATGGATGAAGAATATCATTCCTTAATGGCAAATGATACTTGGGATCTTGTTCCTCTTCCAAAAGGAAGAAAACTTGTCAGATGTAAATGGGTCTATAGAACTAAGTATGCATCAGATGGAAGTTTTGAAAGACTTAAGGCAAGGTTAGTTTCCAAAGTTTTTTCCCAAGTTGAAGGGATTGACTACAATGAAACGTTTGCCCCTGTAGCAAAAATGAACTCCATCCGCCTTGTTCTTTCCCTTGCAGCCTTACATAACTGGTAATTCCATCAAATGGATGTCAATTCTACCTTCTTACATGGTGATTTACATGAGTAAATTTACATGGAACAACCTCCTGGATATGTTTAGAATAACTCTAGCCTTGTTTGTCTCAAGAAATCCTTATATGGCCTTATGCAAGCTCCTAGAGCTTGGTATGCCAAAATGGATAGCTTTCTCCTTAACACTGGCTTTTCTAGATGCCATTCTGACCCTAATGTCTATACCAAGAAATTAGGAAACCATATCATCATAATTTTTCTTTATGTTGATAATCTTATCCTTACTGGTAGTGACCCTAAACTTATAACCCATGTGAAATCCAGTCTTAAGCAAAATTTTGAAATGTCAGACTTAGGACATTTGCATTATTTTCTTGGTCTCCAAGTCTTGCAAACCAAAGAAGAAATCTTTCTTTCCCAGTCTAAGTATGCTTGTGACCTTCTTCATCGCTTCCACATGGAAGATTGTAAACCAGCCCCTTCTCCCTTCCAGTTTGGAGTCAAACTTTCTGCCACTTGTACTTCCCCTGAAGTAGATGCCACCTTTTATCATTAGCTTGTTGGTAGTCTTTTATACTTGACTCATTCTTGTCTTGAACTTTCCTTTTCCGTTGGTCGTGTTGCTTGTTATATGAAAACTCCTCATGAAAGTCACTGGAAAGCAACAAAAAGAATACTTCAATATATTCGAGGTACAATTCAGTTTGGGATTCATTACAGTACAGGGGGGAAACCTTTGTTGGTTGGTTTCACTGATTCAGATTGGGTCGGCGATCCTGATGATCGAAAGTCTACTGCAGGTTATGTTTTCAGTCTGGGATCTAGACCTGTCACTTGGGCTTGTAAGAAACAACAAGCTCTTGCTCTTTCTTCAGCAAAAGAAGAATATCGAGCCGCAGTTAATGCCAATTAGGAAGCTTTATGGCTTTGACAGATCCTTTCAGAGTTTCGATTCGAGCAGCAACAGCCTACTCCACTTTGGTGCGACAATCAAAGTGCCATCAAGCTTGCCAAAGATCCAGTTCTACATTAGTGCAGTAAACACATTGAGCTACACATGCACTTCATCAAAAATATTGTTCATGATAATGTTATTGAAGTGCTCTATTGCCCTACAGATGATCAAGTTGCAGACATCTTCACCAAGTCTCTTAGAGAAGCGAAGTTTTCTAAACTTCGGTCTATGTTAGGAGTTCAGGAATGTGTCCTTAAGGGGGGATAGGCTCTAATTCCTTTTTCCTTCTCCTAATAGTGTCACTTTTGTAAATCCTTCAATCCTATCCCAAGTTGTTCTTAAGGGGGGATGTTAGCATATTTAGACACTTAGGAGTTAGTTAAGATCAACTTGTGTAATATATCCGTTAGGTAAAAGTGTGTTTCTTTATTATGCATTAGTATGCATTTGTAAATATTCTAATCCGACGGTCACGATATGTTCTAGACATAGAGTGATCCGACGGTTCAACTTCTCTTAGATCATACCTACCATTGATCCATGGCTTAACACCCGATTGGGCTATGATCTCTATTTAAAGAGCATAGAGGGTCCTTGGCTAGTTGATTGATTATGAGAAGCTCATGTAACTGTCTTTCTTTTGCATAATAAATTGCTCCAAGTAGCTATTTGGCTGGGGTCATGGACTGTTTCCCTCTTGAGGGTTTTAACCACATGACAAACATCGGTGTGTTGATCTGTGATCTATTTGTGTGAAGCAGTAACTGAAGGTGTTCGGTCTTTTAGGAGTACCTTGTGTACCCGAACATTGGATGCACATCTAATGCATAGATGAAATTCTTCCTGAAGGATTTTTCGATGCCGGTGTGGATGTTAGTGGTGTGTCTTACCAATTGATCTTTGTCCCATTTCAGTAGCTTATTGTTGTAGCCACCTGATTAACATCGGGCCCGTTCTTTTCTGCCATCTGAAGCCCTCGTGTTTGCTTGTGGGATCAGTTTCGATATGAATTTTGTTACTAACGGGGTTTCCTGCTCGAGGCCATTTATTATCCTTACCCTCTTTTTAAGCCTATAAAATCCCGTAAGGAGATATTCTACAGTTATTGTTGGCCATTTGAAATCTGCGGAGCTGTTAGTCGACTGAGTGAGTCTAGCCAGCGGGGATCGCACTTTTCCAGGTCGTATCAGCAGCCAGGTATAATCTTACTCGGTAATTTTTCCTGTTGCTTTGCGGTGCATGTTGTAGCAATTTGGTTTGGTTATGTTTTCCCATTTTCATGGGGTTTTTTAGACTTTGAGGTCATAATTTTTTTGTGAAGATTCATTCTTGAGTTAGCCAGGGCCTCCGGTTTTCTTTATTTCCCCAGCCATTGTTTCCTGGCTCCTTCCATGAGGACTTCCCTGACAATTGTTCCTGGTAGAATGGCAGTGCACAAATGAGCATTTCATCGTATACACCACTCCTTCATTTCATCAATCAGAAGGTGGCGGGATTGTGACCATTGGCCGGTTGGAATAGGCATTTTGTGGAGTGCCAGAAATTTCCATTTAGGGTGAAAACCCTGGTTATCCATGAGAATTTTCCCCTGGGCATATTTGATTTTTTCCTTTCTCGTTGATGGTGTTGATGTTGGCATGATTTGAAAGATGTGTTGTCATGGTGAGAGCCTTAGGGCCTGTGCAATAGAGTACTTGCCTGTGACCCTTGTCCAGTTCGCATCTAGAAACATTTGAGCCTGTTGTTTATCTTTTCATTTTCAAGAAAGCACATTTTAAGGTGGAAGAAAAAGTTTGGTCAATATGCATTATGATGATTTGGTAAAAAGGTTTATGGTTAAAAATGGTTCTGTCTATTGTAGAATTTGTCAATTACAGTTATATGTTTTGGAATAGATTGAATCTAACATGCTGTCATATGATAAAAATAGACTCGTATTTTATATAGAAATATGCCTTAGAAGGGGAAAAATAAGGTGCAATCTGCGGACGAAGATCCAGAGATAGAGATGATAACGCGAGTTGAAGTTATATATGAAGATACCAAAGCTGTCACAGGAATCGAACCTGAGTACAAGTGGGGGGGATCTAAAAAATGATCACCAATCGAAGTGTCCTTGATACAAGATTAGAGGATTTACCAATATATTCCAATATAGAGAGGTCAGCAATCATGAAGGTTGCCACGTGACCAGAAATTTTTCCATGTGCAGAAGTAATAGCCTGGATCCTCTCGAGGGATGATGTAACAAAAATGATTTTTTCAAATACTGAAGGACAATGTTATGCTACTTATAGCCCATCTTATGCAACTCAAGCCTATAAGATACCCACTCCCCAAAATTATCTAATAGAAGAATGCTTAAAGGGCCTTGACATAGATGTTTTGGACAATGTCAAAAGAATGAAGGTTCCTGGAAAAAAAATTGCACAAGGCCTTTAGGGGAATATGAAATTGCGCACCAGCACACTCCTTATAGGTTAATAGCGTTAATGTTGAACATGATCTTTGGAAGAGCAAATGGAAATAATTACAAACTGATATGGGTACCAGTGATTTTCTTTGTGGCCACTCAAGGCACCATTTTTAACTAGGCCAATATAGTGTCTAATAGTTTGTCCTCATGCATAAGTGTAGCACTAGGAGGAGTCTCACAAAAGAAGTCATAGTTCTATATGAACTCTTTAGTAGCACTGGGAGGAGTCTCACAAAATAATTCATGGTTCTATATGAACTCTTTTCTGATGAATTGTATTATGTGCACACAGTCGTTCCCAGTTCTGAAGTGCCAATGGGATAAGGCCAAAAATCCTGTCTATGTTGCATATTAGTTGTTTTGGGCATGCAAATATTTCAACCATTATAAGTGTATTTGTGAAGACTTCATAATGCCATTATATAGAGTAATATTCCTAGCTGAGTGTTATTTCATGTATGACGAATCCTTGAATATTGTACAGGATAATGGTCATTATTACCTGATAGAGGAAGGCCTATATCTAAGGATGTTTCACGGAACAAGGGCCCCTTCGCTTTTGCCAAAACATGCCACAGATTATGTTATTCACAAGGAAGTAGTGAGGCAACTTTACATTGACAGGGTTGGTAATTTCCTTTTTTATTAGAATAAATTTGTATACCCCCCACTCTCGTTTTATGTAGGAAGTTATAAGTTCTCCAAAGTGAGGAGTGCACCAGATTTTGTAAAGGAGTTAGAGTACTTCAACTTTGGAGAGATAAGTTTTCATAGGAATGATTCTGAGGATAAGGTTGCTAACTATTGCGCTGCAGTAGGAGTAAATTTTGAATATGCAGATTACTGGGATAAATAGGAAGAAATATTCCTCAATGCACGCAATATGACAGCCTTGAGGAAGAGATTCAAGGAAAATATAACGACCATAGGTGGCAAGGGAAAATTTGTTGAGCATCATAAGAAACAGGAAGAGGAAGCTGCTAAGAAAAGGGAAGAGGAGGCACTCAAACTATCACAATAACTAGAATGATGGTTAGCAGAAGAAGAAGCTAAGAAAAAGAGAGCTAAAGAAGAAGCTGAGAAAAAGAATCAAGAAGAAGAGTCCCAGAAAAGGCAAGAAGAGGAGGAAAGGTTAATATTGGAAGAAGCTGACAGAGAAAGGGACCAGGAAGAGAGAGCAGTTGAAGAGTTATAGAAAAAAGAACAAGAATAACAAGATCGTGCAAATTTGGAGAAGACTCAGTCGTATGATGATCTGCTGGGATCATCTGTCCCATCTAGCAGCACAACCATGGGAGATCCAACTCTGACGTTAGGGATTGAACTAATCCCTTTTATCCAATCTCAAGAGCAGGAGGTAGCCGATTTAAATACCATATTTTATGACAAAAATAAGAAAATAATTGTCATGAGAACTGAGAATAAAGTGGACACCGTGGAAAAGCAAGGAATCATGGTGACTGAGAAAACAATTGTCCATGGGATGGAAAAGGATCCAAGACTGCTTGCAAGGGCAGGTGTAGCCTCAACCCTTGCAAATGAAGATAATGTCAATAAAATTATGACTGATCCAGTACAATATAAGAAGAAGGTTGTTCAAATGAAGGAAACTTCAAGAAGGAAAGAGGTGAGGGACAAAGTATGAAGAGGAAGCATGAAGATATTTTCAGTGAGATTGAGAAGTCAAAGGAGGCATGCCAAACTTTACAATATGACAAGGATCCCCTGGTATTATCAATAAGTATTATTGAAGGAGAAAAGAAAGATCTTGAGAAGCAAGTTGTAGAAGCAGAAAAGAAAGGAGATGCAGTGAGCAAGAGAATAGAGGATCTAGAAGCTCAAAAAAATTTACTGCGAGAACAAATTTAAGTGGAAAAGGAGAAGCAGATGGAAATCACTCCATTCTAGAATCAAGCCTCGATGTTGAAAAAAGAGATAAATCAGTTTTTCCAGAGCCTTGCGGGAGAGATGTATAGAGTTAAACAAATTGATGTCAGATTGAAAGAGCTAGCACTCATCTCCTTAGAATTCCAGAGAAGATTAACAGAGGTGGTTGAGCTTGTAAAAATTTAGTTAACATGGATAGGAACCCATTCAACCTTTCCAGCTGATATGCCTCAGAAATCTACAAGAAGTCTTAAGATGGAGGTAGCCATACTGAATTTTGGGTGTAGGAAAATAGTCAAATTAAACACAACCATTGAGAAAACTATTGAAAAGTGTGCTAAATTTACAAAGGATACATCTTGTTCACAATCAGTGAATGATTCTAACAAGTGCCCCGGATCAACATTTCCCAATCAGGGAAGAACATCTGAAGAATTTGCAAGAGAGGCTGCAAAAAGGAGAAGAAAGCATATCCAAGCTTGAAGCTGTTAGTGAGGAAAACAACAGGATCTAAATTATCCAAACTTCAGCTCACAAGCTCCTATTAGAGGAATTATTGAGGCAGAATGTACCTAAAGTAAAAGAAATCGAAATCTCAGGTGTCAAAGCATGAACTGGTAGTGCGTGTATTACAGCCTGCAGAATATTGGGTCATCGGTGAAGAAGCACAAGCATGGGGTGCTTTTATTAAGACACCAGCTGGGCCCATTTGAATTTTGTCTTATTCACCAGCTAAAGATTATACAATTTTGTATTTATTCGTTTTTAGTAATACACTAAAAGACAAAATTTTTGTAAATCTAGAGTCAAGGAAGCCCAAAAGGTTGGGGCAACTCAAGAGTCATTTTAAATTTGTATAAGTATAGGTAAAGTAGAGGGAGAAGGGAATTTTCCATGCTATCTTTTGCGAAGTTTATTGTAAGAAGAACTATTTCCTTTTATAGTAAAGAAATCCATATTTTCTGCTAGAGAAGGAGCTGTGAAGTTTCAAATGCATGTTGTAGATTGGTTGAATGTCGAATTATTTTTGTTTTAGCTTATTCTACAAATTGTGAGATCATTCTGAATTATGAATTACTTCCATGTTATGAATTATTTTCTATTATTTTTATGAAACTTATGCAATATATTGGGTAATGAATGTTTTAACCAACAATGAGCTATCTCTATGTTTATCTTTCTACATGTATTAATGTATTATGAATTATGAACAGCTATCTGTAATATTCTTTATGCATGTTTTACAGTACATTACTCACCACTAAATATAATCCTGCTCCGTAGGGATAGGTTAGATAAAATTAGTTAGCTTAGCATAGTTGTTATTTGTTTGTGATTTAGAAGCAAAGGGGAAATAAGATGAGAGGTAAGAACTTGCGCATCACTTTGTGAACTCTTTGCTGTCTCTATTGATTGCACTTATATTAGGCACTTGTATATCATACATAAAATAAAACTTAAAAATTAACTTAAATGGTGGACCAGGCCGCAACCAGTAAAAGCAAACTTAAATCGTTACTTGACCTACGGTAGTCGGACCATAAACTGGATGGAATCCCCATATCAAACAATAATGAGCTAATTGGGAACATTTATTGGGGAGAATCCCTACTGTTGTTACCTGGGATTTTCCAGGCCTCAACACCAGGAATTTTTCTAGGCCTTCCAATTTGTCCTCAAGCTTAGTGCTTGGGGCCATCTTGTCTAGTGGGTCACTAAAAAATGAAATTTATCAAAATAGGATGCTCACCTTACCCGTAGATGTGCTTATCCGAGTTAATTTCGTCCAACTAATTTCTGGATATCCCAAATCTTCACCCTTCAAATCCTACTTGCGAGGTTGCAGCTCTGCAGAATTTTTGGTTCTAGTTTTCTAGTATAGGGAAAAACTAGGGTTTGGCTTTCCCGGAGGTTAAACCACCCAAAATATTTGATCTAGGGCTCAATATATGTGCTCTAGGGAGGAACAAATTTTTATGTAAGGATATATTCAAAACTCCAACTTTTGCAGAAACCTTGATTTCTTCCGGAGAGGGGGGAGAAAGAATTTCACCTTGTGAAAGATGCTCTAATTAGGTTAGCTTTGATACCATGTTAATATTTAATATGCTAGACTATATTCATTAGGGTTCAATTCAAATATCATAGTAGAAACATATCCATATTCACTGATAGAAACACAATCAAAAGATAGACACGGTATTTATCTTGGGAAACCCTCAAGGGGAAGAAAACCCAACAAAACTTCCTCTGTATAAGATGTATAAAAGATAACCCCAAAAACAGGTGTTCTCCTCCTTTCGTTCTGTCTCTCTCTATCTCCTATGCACTACTCAATTGAGTGAGTTTGTGTTCAAATAAGAACCACAACTCCTCTATTTATACACATTGAGCCAACTGACTTTTACCCTAATCAAGTTGGCCGCACTAAACTCTCTGGGATGACTTCACCTAGGAAGACTCAAAACAGTATATTATGTTATTCATTAGGGTACTAATGAATCGACTTACAATGGATGCTTTACCTCATGACTCTATGATTACCAAATACAATAGTAACACCCCGTCAAAGGAATCATAACATCTCCCTTGGGTTACATCAGTAAAATACATTTAGAATATCCTTTGAAGTTACAATATTTCAACAAAAACTAAGTATTTAGGACTCAATTTTGATATAATGGAAATGATCAATTGATATTCCTTCTTCTCAATCCCATATTTCCTGAGAAATAGAACAAGTGACTTGAATTTGGTGAAGAATCCATCAATAGAATCGAAACTTCTTGGACTCAATTAGAATAACTCTTTCTCCAACTAATGCGCTCTTATCTCATCTTGTACTCCAAAGAGAGACTCAAGTTTGGTCCATACTTGGTTTGAAGTGGTCAAACCATCTAGATGAAAGAGTATATTAGGGGTAATAGAGAGAAAAATCAATCCATATGCTTCATCCAACCTATTATTCTACTTAGCTTTCTCAACAACATAATTTGGTTCATTTTCTAAATCGAAAGAAACTTTATAGAGTCCCTTATTGCGCAACAAAATGCTAATTTTGTCTTTTCGTTCATGATAGTTGAAGGAATTCAGGATCAGAGATGAAGAAGAATCCATAATAATATGTTGATGCGCTCAAGGAGATACTCTTTGTAACCTACATAAATAAAACTAGGTGAAAATCTTGTAAGCTTAATACAAGTTCTTCTTCAGAGAGGGATAGGAGACTGGATGCACTCTAATAGAGAGAAATATAGTTCCTCAACTCTCTTGAACTTGAAAAACCTTGCACTATGATGCCATGTAGAAATTTAAGCTATGACATCATGTATAAATAGATCATTTATCCAAAGAATAATCACATGAGGTATATCTTTTTACAGGATAATTCTCGCAAGCATGCATAAGGAAATTAGAGAGAAGATAGAGAGACTAAATCACATGAAGAAGAGATGAATATTGGAGTGTATACTTCCATTGATTAATGATGAATAATAGTGCACATAAATAGTACATCCTCCATAGGTAAATTCAATTTGCATAGGAGAGAACTCATCTATCACAGAAAGAAAATTTACTAAATATAATAAGCCCCCATAGGTGGCTAAAGAACATTCCTAATCAGTTAAGGCCCCTCACGAATTAGCTAAAGCACTAGCGTGTTTCCATGGATTATGGAAAAATATGATAATCCTAGAATCTGGAGAGAAAAGCATGGAGGATGGGTTGAAAACAAAAGATAGCAGTTTCCTAGTTGACTAGATTTACCTTATCCATTGAAAAACAGGATAAAGACATAACCTGTAGAAAGGAACAATTACTAATTATGGAAGTCCATAAAGTAGAAATGATCTAACTAGAATCAAGATAAAGGAACTACTGGGGTATATATGGCAAGTGTTAACCAAGTGATGCAAATGGATGCCAACTATTTAGGCTAGTAGGTAGGAAATTAATCAGAAATGATTAAATATTTTATCCTAAGTATGAAGTGGGTTTATAATATCCCAACAAATACATCCTTTAGTGAATGGAATATATCAGAATCTTCAATCTTACCTCCAGAATCAACCTTCCTTGTTCCTTTAGGGAGTATAATATTATGTTGTTCAAGAAGTCTTGACATCTGATCTATGGTTTTATTCATACAACTTTTCTCTGAATATCTCCATTTCTTACAGCAAGAACACTTGGAATTTTCAAGCCTCTTCTAGTTGTCCTTATTGGAACCCGAGGATCCATCTGATGGATCAAAATCCTCCTTTGATTCAAAATCAATGTTCTTTTTTTCCATCCCCTTTTGACTCCCTTTAGCTTGCACATTATCGATCTCCCCAGCCAAAATAGCTTGATTCTTGGAGGCTCTAAGGGCTCCCATTTGAATTAACTTGTATTGTTCTTAAATGAGGGATTTAGTGAATGCATCAAATGAGGGAATTTCCCATTTTGGAGTTGTCAATCTCCCAGAGTGGAAGGTGGACACAAATACTAAAAAATTGGGTCCAAGCTTGCTCAGAATGGAGGGCACTAATTTCTCATCCTTCTTGTCAATTACACACCGCTTGCACTGCATGACCAAATACATGACTTGGAGAAGAATGGATGGATAGTTTCAAAATTGCTAGGTTGAAGAGAAATCAGTTCATCCTCCAAAATGTGGCCACTCAGCTCATCCTTCTTTCCAAATAGTGATTCAAATTTCTGCCATACTTCCCTTGGTGTTTTTAATCCATCAAGGTTGAAGAGTAACTCCCTAAATATATGAATGAACATGAAACCAAAGGATTCATTCAATTTGTCCATGTACTTTGATTTATCTAAATCTTGCTGGGGTTCGAACTCCTTTTACATTGTGACCCTGTACAAAACTTTTTTGCACAACACAATATTCATATTTTCCCTCCAATCCATATAATTGAAGGGTGTGAGAGTCATTGGTGACAAGGCTACTACATTTTCCATTCTGAAGCTTTAGGAGTAGCACAATTCTTTTGAATTCTTCAATTTAACCACATAAAACTTTCAATTCAAAGGAAAACCAATTCAATCACTCTTTACTTCGACATGTGCACATTATCAGTGTGCTTCACACTTGGCTAGATTTTTTTGGATAAATCCAAAAGGAGCAAGGAAAAGATAATAGGAATTATGTGGAACCTAGTTTCTTCTAGTGCATAAATGGAAGTTTCTAGGGATTGAAAATGGCCTGAGAACCTACTCTAATACCATGTAAAATTTATCAGATCTACGAGATCATTATGATGGATTGAACCTTACTGTGAAAGAAGAATGAATGACGAATAGGAATTCTAGTGCTTGAATGTCAAACAATCATGGTGAAATTATCCAGACAAGAGGTAAAAGTTTGATACCATAACATTAATTTGATAATCATTAACTTGTGTGTAATACATCCATGAAACAATAAAGATCATATGAATCCTCTAGGAGTGATTTGAATTCCATGAATTGGACTGACTCCAGAGATCACAAACCATGGGAAAATCACCAATGGAGATTCACTATTGTAACTTCGGATAACTAAATCACTTCACAATCAGTTAATTGGCTAAGGTAGGTGGGAAAAGGCACCTAACCTCCTTAAATCATGTACATTTTGCACTTTTCTAGCTTAAGTTGAACTAAATGTGGCCCATTGGAGCACAACTCAATACTAACTAGGGTGAACTGATGGTGGGACTCCAATAACTCAATGCAGGTTCCTAAAATATAGGGATTGGCCTCTAAATCTCCTAAAATCATGCAAACTGATGCATCAAGTGGTACATGGGACCCATACAAATTATCCATGGCACTAATGAAGTGGAAACATACTCCTAATATAGTAAACTAACATTTAGACTATAGTGGACGAGGGGTGATTATAATATTCCTAACATAATCATGCAGCTAAAGATATTTCTTCATTCACAACAACCAAGATTAAACTTATTCTCCCTTGTTGTTTTTACCATCAAACGTGGGTGGATTAATTTTTCTAATTCCCCCAGTAACTCATATTTCACATGCCTTCTTTTATGATGTCTAACTAGAGACATTTCTAGGTTCGTACTATAACTCTCAAATATATATGGATTTATTCCTACATAGTGTGGTGAATAGTGCTTCTTGTGACTCTAGGAATTACTTTTAGAGTGTTCACATTTCTCATGTGATCTCCTCCTTGAGTATTTTTTTCCTTATTTCTCCTCAATTGAGGCTAAGCCAATTTTCATTTTCCTATATAGCATATTCATACTTTGAACCAGCTAAGTGTTCATCTCATCTTTTTGTTCTTGGGATCTCAACACTACTGTGGATTCACCTTGTTAACCAATATCTTATCACATTCCTTCATAAAGGGGTATTTTTAAATTGTGAAAAACAAGGTCAATATATTTAAGTATTGGGGTATGGGGATTAGGGTATGGGAGGTTTGTAGGTATTAGGGGATATAAAAAGAGGTACATAGTAAAAATAGGGAATATCTCATAAAAATAGGGTTTTTTAATTGGAGATTTGTATTGGGAGGAGGGCTCAACAAAAGGATTTTGGTAGCTATTTATCAATATCTAGTAAAATTAGGGGTATTATTCAATATCCCATCAATGAATGCACTATGAAATAGTTTCATTGACTAAATAGCTTGTGCTTAACAAGATCTAATTGTTTACCTTATAACTTTGTACCTCCATCCTCAAACTTTTCATAATTTCGACAAATTCTTATGGATTTATATCTTCTCTATGCCCATTTGTTTCCACTTTTACATTTCCAACAATAATATATTGGCCTCTAACATCATCTTCATGGTTGTAGGGAAGCTCTCCTTCTTCCATTTTATTGTTCAATATTTTTCTGAAAACCTGTCTTGTGAGTGTATTTAATTCAAAACTGTTAAATTTCATGAACCATGGATCTTCATGCCTAAATGAAAGAAATCTGAAAAGAAGGATGCAGCAGAATTAACAATTCAATGTAAACTGATCAATGAATTCATGACAGAAATTTCATACACATCGAACAAGAATTAGTCAAAATATCATTACATTAATTATCATTAATGTTTATGGAATACAATAGACATACATTAAGAAGAATTTGAATGCCTTTGGTTGGATTCAAATTCACCTACTCAATCTGACTCATGCGCTAACTCGTCGTGATAAAAATCAACACTGCATCTCACTAGTGTAACTTCGGCTAACCAAATCAGTCTACAATCAGTTAACTGGTGAGGGTAGGTGAACAAAGGCACCCACACTCCCTTCAATCATGCAAATTGGTGCTAGGCTAATTGACAATGATATAATTGATGGTGACTGAAGCATAACTGAACATAATTGATTACCTACCAAGGTACACTGAAGGATATTGCTTGTGGCACTCAGAGTGGGTTCCTAAATTATAGGGATTGATCCCTGGGAACCTAAACTCATGCATGAAGGCGCAATAAGTTGTGGGTGACTCCTAGGTGTGTCCCCCATACGTTCGTGAAGTGATGATGACCTCCTAAGCTAGTAAAATAGACCAAATAGACTATTTGGTAAAAGGGGGGATTAATTAATCCTAACACCCCCCTTAATCCTAAAATCGGACAAACTGGGCCCTGAAAATTGGGCCAAAGGTCACCCATACAATCTAAATGAAACAAAATATTGCTTAATTAAACAAGGAAAATAGGGAAAACCTCATGGGAAGTCCCCCCTCAAGATAAGCAGGAAATCAGGAAACAAGCTTCCATACTTAAGAGAAAAATTTTCAGCTTGAGCAAAAACATCTGAAAAAATGGATGCAATCCGCAACTCTATGGAGCAGTAATGAAGAATGTTGCTTCTTGTGTGCACTAGCTTGCTGGGACTGTGCATGTGAACTTTTCCATCTTCTTGCAATCTAATCAATGGGTGATTCCATGAAGGTGGGTAACACTTTTTGGCCAAATTTGGTGATGAAAACCTAATTTTTTACTCATGTGCTAGATAGAATCCCTCGAAACGCATATATGCCATGTGAATTTTGACTTGTAGTAAAAAAAAATTGCAGAATATTATGTTGGCTTCCCAATGATATTTTTTTTTAAATATTATGATGTCATTTAATGTGTGAAATTTTGCATTTAATGAACTATGTGACCTTAAAAATTTGAAGAAGTTAATAAGTGGCTCGTGTCCAACCCCAATAATTCAATCTTACATTAATAATTTAACATATATATATGAGCATGATCTACACAAAATGAATTGTGGTCTGCATATTTTTTTGTTAATTTATTTCGCAATATACAATTTTTTTTTTTTTGAAAGTGCCCACATCTGATTTCAACATCATTTTATACACGTGTGTCCATCCCAACTTTTTTTTCATTGTTTTCAAAAATTGAAAAACCAAAGATACCCTTTTGAAGAGGACACGTCGATGTGTGGGCTGTGCATTTTTAAGAAATTTTTGGATGTGTATTTTTTACCCTGCGGATTTTTCTTTTAGTTGCTTCGAAGTTGTTGTCAGGTTTCCTAAGTGTAATTTTTAGAACTAATTAAAAGAAAAACCTGATGAATGCCAAAACGCATGAATGATACCTCAATGGATAGAGGATTCAGTGATGAATCTATTGGTATGAACTTCGCTCAGTTGTGTGCCATGAATAGAAGGGTTTACACCCCTAGAAGACATAGAGAAACGTTTATTTTCCAGTAAGAGATCTAATTCTTTGTTTTTCAGGCCCTCGATCGAAGTTTTAACAAAAGCTTGATTGAGGGTTTATTAAACCCTCGATCGAGGGTCTAACAAACTCTCAATCGAGCTACTGTTAAACACTCGAAAAAAAAATCTTTGTACATGGATACCAAGGTTTTATATGCACACTCACCACATTTATATTTAGTAAAAAAAAATTGAGGAGGTAAATCCTAGCCCCCTGGTTCTCAACATCTTGTGGACACTAACTATCATAATTCCTATCTAGAAGATTATGCCTATGTAGGATATTTTAGAAATGGGCTTCAAGGACCCAACTAAGAGAATTTAAAAGAAAAATTAGACAAGAATAAAGACATCTACCTCATTAGGAAAAAAACTAGTAATAAGCATAAGTGATCATTAAGTAATTGTTTTCACGCATTTTGAATAAAAAGTAAAAATAAAAATTACACAAGAATAAAGGGGAAATGAGAAATCATAAAATTTTCAAGATGGTAAATGTAAAAATAAATAAATAAAACATAAGTAAAAGAATAAAAAAATAATGAAATATAAAATAAAAAAGGAATAAGAAGAAGGATACTTATTCTCAACATTGTAATAAATATAAAGAATTTATTTTTTTTTAAATTTTTTCATATCCGAATAAATGATAAGAATATAAATGCACAAGAAGAAGAATTGAAGGAGCGATAATATAATACTCATAACCATAGTGAAATATACTAGTAACAAGGGAAGGTGTCATTTGCTTTTTAGATTGATTTTTTTGAAACTATTAAAGAGGCGTCAAAGTTTAGGGAACAAGAAAACTCTTTCCATAGTTCACCTAACATATAATTAGAACTCTCTCATTGTATAGATAAATGTGTACATAAACATAATTGACAATTATAACCTATTACCAAACGGTTTCCTCTAGACACAAGTACATTAAGAATGTAGAAAATGGATAAGACTCATGAAAGAAACATGACATGCCAACTCGCTCCACTCATAAAAAAGGTTTTTTCGCAGTGATAATAATATGGTGTGCCCCATATGTGCGACCTTGCAACCCTCCTTATAACTAAATTTAATGAAGTTTAATTTTTTTTGGACTAGAGATAATAACAAAAACATTGAACTCTATGTTGAAAAGAGATGGCTTTAAACAACACTATAGATGGCATTGATTATGAATATTGTGTGCAGTGACCAAGTGGACAAACAATTGTTTTTAGCAAAATGACCATGACGTAGATACAATAAACCCTTCAATGCATCCTAGCATGATAACTCAAAACTTTAACCAAAAGTTGTGAAACCTTGATGGTGAAGCCAGGGATTCATTTTGGGGATTTAACAATAATTTTAGAGTCCATGAACTACATGCAATTAATTTTTTTATGCTTATATTCAAGTAGTATCATGGTGTGTTTTCATTAGAATTCAACATCTATCTTGTTTATGGCATCAATGGTTGGTAAGGAATTTCAACATCATTTGATTCCTATCGGAAATATATCCAATGTGTATAAAATTTCTTGAACCTAATGTTTTCCTGCACCTAAATATATATTCAGACAAATCCTTTTATTTATCAAGGAAGACCTCATCTAAACACTGCTTTCAAGCTACTAATGACAAGTTTGGGCATAGAGAATCAACCCGATGAGGTGATGGAGGTTATCCTAGTTTCCCTCAATAGGTTCAATAGTTACAGAAATGTAGTGAAAGGTTTTAAATACTAAAAATACTTTGCTCCTTCATATATAATTTTTAATTTTAAAGTGTCTACAATTATGTGATATGACTTTGAAAACACTAATTTTTATCTTAATCGTCTTGTTCTATTCCGCCCTGGGTTCTGGGATTTAAATATTTAGCTCGAGGATCTATATCATAGGTAGATCGTAGTCCTGAGAATCCAGGTCAAGTGGACACAACTCGCCTAAGTTCAACTCATCAACTAAATTGCATGCATCATTGCCATAGTATTCTTTTTGCATTGAACCAAGAAGAGCAATGATGCATCCAATTCAGTTGATGAGTTGAACTTAGGTGAGTCGTGTCCACTCGACTTGGATTCTCAGGACTACAATATACCTACAATATAGATCCTCGGGTCGGATATTTAAAGCCCGGAGCCTAGGGAGGAATAGAACAAGACGATTAAGATAAAAATTAGTGTTAAATTCATATTCATATCACATAATTGTAGTTTTTAAAAATTAAAAATTATATATGAAGGAGCAAAGTATTTTTATTTCCTTTATAGAGATGAAAATGTGAGCATGAAAAAAAAATATAACCTTGTTTCCTTGGGTTATATCATTGTCCATTGTTTACTCTTCAAAATTGTTATTGTGCCACACATTTGTAGCTAATCTTGCTAGTAAATTATTGAATGACATTAGAATTTACATCAATAACACGTGACTAATTGTTTTGGTGTTTCAAAATTCTAAGAGTGGAGGAAAATAAATAAAATAAAAGGTGTTATGGCGACTATGGGATTTGAAAAACAAAAAGTATGGAAACTAAACATGATACTAATTCTCATTTCGACAAGAATTGAAAATGTTCAATGACATGAATTCAAATAGGGATTCAAAATACAAGGTGTCCAAGTATCTTTTTGAAGACTTCATTAAATGAAACTTTACATGATGCATATGGAAATACAATGTCAAGACCAAGCTATGAGTTTGATGAAGGTCTCTAAAACCATCGATCGAGCTTTTACACGTGTTTTTAAATACCTCTATTGAATGTTTATGTGTGGTTAGAGAAAATCTCGATCAAGCTAGCAGCTTAATTGAGCTTTTCAAAACTTTAACTAAAAAAATATTCAAGTGCCCATATTCATGTGTGCACACGAATATGAACACCCAAAAATTTATTTAATCAAAGTTTTTAAAATATCATATTGTTCATGGGAAAAAGGTCTTTGAATTCAATCAAAATCAAACATAGAATTATATGGTAATAAAACTTAATAAAACATAATTTCGACTAGAAGAATGATACTTGTGGGTAATAGTACATACCTTGAAGAAGAAAAAAGTAAAAGCATTACTACTGCCACTTCCTCTATATTTTATGTGTAGATATTAGTCGTAGAGTAATTGGAGTTATAGATCTGATCAATCATATCTATAACTCCAATTACTCAGCAACTCATATCTACAAATGAATATAAATGGCCCTTTTCAATCCAACAAACGCAACGAATTAAATCATGGGTTTGCTGGCTATTTATAGTTATAATGATTAGAGATACTCGATCAAGTTTTTTTAACCCTTGGTCGAGCTTTTTTTTAACCCTCGATCGAGCTCTTGAACCCTCGATCGAGCGTTTTATAAACCTTCGATTGATTGTTTAGGAAAAGCTCGATCGAGGTACGTTTTTTTTGTTGTAACCCACCTCCATGGATGCAACCCAATGTTTCCTTTGTCTCTTCTTTCTGGAGGAAGAGTGACTTGATCCAATTTGTTCTTCAGTGGGCTGAATTATGGATTAGTCCTTACCATCAAGTAGCATATCTCTTTCAACTTACCATGGAGGAAGGCACTATTCAAATCCATGTGATGTACCTCCCACCTCTTTGAATCTACAACTCCCAAGATTGGTCTAATGGAGTCCATTATTTCTACTAGAGAGAATGTCTCATTATAGTCCAACCCATGGATGTGTGAGTATCCTTTTGCCACCAACTGAGCCTTGTACTTGGTTATGGTTCCATCAGATGCTAGCTTGGTCTTGTAGACCGATTTTCAGTGTACTAACTTCCTCCTCATCCATCGTTGCTTTCTATCTTTTATCATGGCAAGCCTGTTTGAATGATTGAGGATCTGATCCCATCATCATGAAACAACTTTCTGGGAGAAGTGGATCTGAATGAGAGAGTGCAACATGTTCATCATGATACTGGGACCTCATTCTTCTTCTATCATTTAGATACCTAGCAACATCCCCAACTACTTTAATGAGATTTTGGGCCCATTTAGGATTCTGAGTTGGAATAGATGTTGGATCTAGATCTAGATCTTCTTGAGGTTTAATCTCAATATCAAGATCATGTAGATCTACTTCCTCGTCTTCTGAATCTGAAACATTTGACAATAAATATGTATATGTACATGGAAATGAAGGAGATTTTATACCTTCATCTGCTTCGAATGATAGGTGAGATTGTACTGGATTTGAGTATGGCATAAAGTGTGAGAATGCATATCCTTTGGAGGCATGGATTGCAACATCCTTTGCTATAATATTCCCAATTGAGATATCTGAGATCTCCATTAAGTCAAGACCAAATACCACTCACTTTGGTGGGCCAGTAATGTGTCATTTGATATACAAATAACAAATTTGCTGCAAGAGAGGGAACATAGTGACACATTTTTGAACTCTCCATGGTATATTTTAATGGAACCTCTCCCTCCAGCTAGGATGTGTGAATAATCCCCCATATGAATGCTAGTTTATCCTGAGAGATCCAGAGAGGCGAAGGATTCTTTGGAAGCAACCATGTGGTTGGATGCTCCTAAATCAATTAGATAGGCCTTTGACCGAGTGAAGCTTTCTTTCAAGGCATGGAAGCTCTCATGTTCTTTTGTCTGGTTTCCAGCTTTTGACTTATTTGCGCCTTGAGAAAGGTCGATGTTGTTTTGTTCAAGGAGCTTAGATAGCTGGTCAATGGTCTTCTTCATGCACTGACTCTCTTGATGAAAGCCTCTCATACAATAGGAGCATTTAGCTTTCTCAAATTTCTTGTTCTTGTTCTTCTTGGAACCTAAGGCTCCATCAGAAGGGTTATCCTTCTCCTTTGGCTTCATATCAACATTTTTAGCCTCCTTCCCTTTTTTCTTCCCTTTTTCTTGTTTATTCCTTTTTATGTAGGTTTAAGCAAAGGCCGTTTTGTCCAATTGTGTAGGATAATGGAGATCAAATTTGTAGACAACTTTTGGATTACAAAAACATTATTTTTCCATCCAATTTTTTTTTTCAAAGAAAGTGTTTTGTTTAAAGGCATTTGGCCCCTTACTACAAAGGAAACATTTTCACATACTACCAAAAGGTAAAATGGGAAGTTTTCTTGGTGGAAGAACTTGCAGATGGATAAACATTAGCGGCTGCCAAACAAGGCTTACCCAATATGGTTGGTGCCAAACAAAACCCTAGAAAAACCATGCTATGACAAAAGCAACTATTACACTTTTAGAGGGTGAAAAAAACATCGATTTAACAATGACTCAAGTAGCAATGTACAAAGACATTGATTTCATAATGATTTTTTTTTTTGTAATTTGGATGCTATTCTAATAAAAAAAGAATATAGTGGTACATAAGAAGTTACAATACAGAGACACAGACCTGCTCATAAGAAGCAGACATAGAAGTTCAATGAAGAGCCGGACCTTCCCTCCAGGAGGGAAAATAGATCCACAAAAACCAGATACCTCTCTCCAGGAGAGAAAACAGGCCCAAAAGAAGAGACTTATACAAAAGACACATAGGTTCCTGGAAAGGACTAGACTAGCAGAATCCAAGTTTGCGAAGTCAACATGTATTCCAAAAACGACATGAAACCATGACAAAAACTGAATATGGCTTGCAGATCCCACATACATCCCGAAAAAGACATGAAACCATGACACAACCTGATTATGGTTTGTAGTAAGGTTCCTCCACAATGGGGCAACCAAAGCCTTTGGATGCTGGCTGAGCTGGATCGTTTGGCATGTCCACTGGATCGTCATTGGAAGAATCCATCACCTCGTCATTGGTGGAGTCGTTCGCAACATTGATACTTGCAGGGGGCTACTTTGCTGGGAGAGGGGCATTCTTTTTGGACAAGATTGGGTTGGAAGTGAATTTTCTCGTCGAAAGGGTGGAAGCATGGCTCTGCGGTGGAGAAATGGAGGTGAGAGGAGGGGCAAAGTTGGAGGCTGGTGAAACAGTGGAGCGAACTGGAACAGGCAATGGGGGTGGAGTAGCTAGAGGAACCGACGACGGGAGAGGAGCAGGAGGCGCAGGAGGGACAGGAGCCAAAGGTCGGGAGTGAATATAGAGGATGGGGCGGATGAGTAGATTCTTTATGACCCAATAATTTCTCTTCTGTTCCAGGGTTCGTCCAGCATCATTGGCAGCTCCAGATAATTCGTCCTCCTAGTCATTTACCATCAGCCGAACCGCTTCAGGGATTTCAATGTCAAAACCTTCCTCATTGGCCTGTGCTGAGAGCGGAATTTGGCGCTCCGCCTAAGCACCTCTACCCTGACGTCCATGACATGGGATGTCGCGTTGCTCTTGGACATGGCGGAATGGTGTTCAAAGGAGACTGATAAAACCAGAGCTGAGAGCAAAATTGCAGAGGGTGGTGATGGTCGGGAGCATCAGAGGACAGAGATGTTGGAGTAGCGGGAGCAAATGATCCAGCAGGAGGCGAGGCTGAGGAAAATAATGGCGTGCACGTCGACCCATGCAGGAGGTTAGCGAATTAATGCATCCTTGCATCGAGTTGATAGTCGAGTCTCATCGACGTAGCTGAAGTTAGCCACGTCCCAAGCTGAAATAAAGGCACACAACCATGTGATGAAGGCAATGTGACGTCACGCGAGAGAAGGGATGGCCCTGTCAGCCTTCCCCGTGTCGTTGTTTATGTGGTAGGCACTCGCATCCGGGTATTTCATAATGACTTATAAAATAATACAATAAAGATATTGATTTGGTCATGACTCACAAAGAAGCTCCTATCCCACTAGTCTTAGTGTAATGATATACAAGAAAGAGAACTCCTATCCCACTAGTCTTAGTGTAAAGATATACAAGAAAGAGACCTCCTAGCTCTTGTGACTCCATGGAATATGGAAAAATAATTAATTATAATAGAAACTCCAAAAGTCCTTTCCTTTAATGAAGGGATTAATTGAGTTATTGTAACGCATTCAATAACTAAAAATATTAATTGAATTGTTGTGACCCATTCAATAAGGAAAAATAATTAATTGTGATAGGAACTGCAGAAGTCCTTTCCTTTACTGAAGGCATTAAAGCAGTTGAAATCAGTACCATGGTAGAAATAGGGAAGCCTTATCCTCAATGAAAGGCTTTTAAATTAGTGAACCTTTTTACCAGAATTTGTAAATAAATCAAGTTTAATCATTTAGATGTGATATAGTGTAAATGGCCCATGAGTTGCCCTAAAAGGCTGTAGTCATACATGTTATACAGATGCTAAGTTGCCCATTGAGTGTATTTTTCTGTAAATAATATCATATGTTTACCTGTGATATGTGTATCTTTTTAAGTAGGTGTAAACTTCATTGAAAGTTGAAGGAAAAATTGCTTCTGTGATAACGGTCCTCCAGTGCTCTGAAGACTGAATCCATATCCATACTCGCGAAAGAATTGTGAACGAGGCTCACATTTGCCAGCTTGAATTTCAATTCTAGTTGATCTGCAACGTAAGAAAAATATGATCTGCACCTCCCATTACTAAGCAACAGAGAAAGGCTAATTCTACAAAGAAAATTGCAGAGGTGTTTTTACAAACAAGCACATCAGCGAAAGGAAGATTAAATTCTTCCTGTGTCTTCCAAGTGTTCAACATAATCTATTGACGTAGCTTTCTTTACAAGGAATTCCTTAATGGCTTTCTCTTCCAATTTAGCATCTCCCAGCTTACATGGCGGCGAAAGACTGGCAGTGGTGACCACTGAATCTTTCATATACTCTTCCTCCCCTTCGTTTGCAAAGCAAAATATTGTTTCAGAACAGTACTCTGCAGCCGCTTTTGAAACAGATGGCTTGTATTTCAATAGCTTCGAATACTCATTTAGAATATGGAACATGTAATCGTATACATTTGACATTTTCAACTCGTTCTGAATAAATTCTATCGCTGCCTTTCCAATCTCCATTACCTGCAGAAAACCCAAAAATTCAATTTGCTGTTTTCTAAGTAGGGAATTGTTTGTCACGGGCAAGGCCGCCATGAAAAACTTACCTCCTTTGTGTGATTGTTTCCCCACTTAACAGCAAACTGGATGGAGTCACATTTTGTAACAGCTCTTATAGGCCAGTAATGATGTTGGGGAACAAGGCCTCTGAGATAAAAGTCATAGTATTCTGGTGTTATCAAAAGAGTTGGCGAGTCGCACGCCATAATATTCTTCAGGCTCACTGACCACGCGTTCCCTTCGATGTATATCTTGTATCTAAAACACAGATTACGTTTATATGATATTCATGGAAATCTCTGAAAAAAAACTATACAGAAGGGGAAAGTAAATGAAGAGTAAGGGTTACCAAAATTACTAGTTGTACTTCAAAAAATTTTATGTTTTTAAAACTTGAGTAGACATTATATGTATTAAATGAAGTGAGTTAGGAACTCTTTTTTTCTAGTTTATTAAGCATAAGATTAAGATTTTAAAGCAAATCAAATAATTTGTTGATAAGATTTAATAAACTAAAATTGGTTTGAATATAATCATTATCGTCATTATAAGACTAAGTTAATTAACAAAACTATAACCCATACTTGATGGAAGGAAGGTACTGGTCATTATACCATGAACGTTTTTAAGGGCTGGCACAGTCATGTTGTTCGATATTTTAAGTGGATTATGAGAGTACAGGTTGCCCAACATTGTTCCAAGTTACAGTAGCTGTCTTAACCTTCCATTGAGCCTAGCTGATAGCTCCGTGCAATAAAATTTATCCTCTTTCCTAATGAGATTTATCCTCTTTTTAGAGATCTATTCTCTTCTTAGTAGATCTTGACCAATGGGATTTATCCTCTCCCTAGAAATATAACTTTTTATAAAGGATCATGGGAGAGTTAATTATCCTGTAAGTTGTTTTACTCTACAAAAGGTTTCATCAAAGCAACTTTATGACTCAATATGACATGCAATGGTGAATTCCAAATTCCAGGTCTAATCAATTTCATTTAAATGAGTATTGAAGAAGCTGCAAAAGAATGATCACCAGAAAATACCTGTGATGACACTGCTCTGAAAGTTTGGATTGTGTAAACCCTTGTCTGGTCTCCTTATCCCAGTTCTATATACAATAATAACAAACATAAAAACATGAAAGTCATATAAATCTAATAGGAATCCTTGTGCATCTGCATACACTTTACCTGATTATAAACACGGCCCATCCAGTGGCGCCTGTGTATGCAATTCATAAGATCCTGCCTCCCTTGGCCCATGAAGGGATTTCCTTTCCAGTAGGCCGTGGGATCTCTGTCTGCCCACTTGATCTTTTGCCTGCCATTCTGGATCTCCTTCGCTAATGTTTCCCATGGTGGTGTCTGAATCTCTGGCCTGCAGGACAATATGTCAATCTTAACTTGAATATTTACTCTTCTATTTAGCTATAGTATAATTATGTGAATGTCTATTTAGGGATGACACGGAGTTAGACCATATGCCCCCCTGGTTGGGGGTGCCAGAGTCTATAGGTGACGTAAAAAAACTTAAAATCCACCAGATTCATTAGGGCAAACAGTAAACATTGAGCAATGTGTTATCTTAGGATTCACACATAAGTAGACTGTCTCAGATCTGACAGTCTATATTCCAGGATATATATCAAATAATGCTGCTCTGCTCTATCATTATTGTGCTCGTATACATAGTCAGATGTGGAAGACTTCAGAGTATATTCCAGGATATTTATCAATTATTGCAGCACTGCTCAGTCATTATTTGTGTTGGTAATATATAGTCTATGTGGATTCTGGAATACTTCAAATCTGACAGTGTATATTCGAGGATATATTTTAATGATTGCTGCTCTGTTTGACAATTATTGTTTGCCATCTATTGAAGTTCTTAGTCAGGATAATATGACAGTAGGAAAATCTTAATGGTTTGGATTTTTTTTTTAATGAAATTTTAGGCAATAAGTTTGATAGAAAATTGAGTGACAAACATAATTTCATGAATTAAAATACACTCCATCTTACAACCGTAGATGGACAAAATTTATCCAAAAAAGTATGATTTTGGCTCTTATTGCAAGGTCTAGTTCTTAATTTTCAGGTATGATTTTGGCTGGTTTTATTGCAAAATCTTATTGTGACGAGATTAGTTTGCTTCCCAAAAGTGTTGGGGTTTTAGGAGATTCTCTTTACATGGATTTTGTCTAAATCTCATTTAAAAAAAAGCCGATTTACAAAATCAGAGTTACCATTTGAGATAGCATGATTCCTATTATGAATCATGGTTTAATTTTAAACTCTGATTTGTTCATGGTTCCAACATGAATCAAGGGTTTTTGGGCTATCAGAGTCTATAGGTGACCTCAGAATACCTAAACTCTGAGCTCTGGCAAGGGATGGGCGTTATGTATAATGTGCTTGCAGAAAGTGGATAAGACAAAATGAACCCCCCCTAATCTCTAGCGATCAAACTCAACTTCGATGATGACTCCTCTTGGAAACCAAAGAGGGACAGGTTATGCTGGGATAATTAGGGTTTATAAAGGTAACCCTCTTTTATGTTCGAGCAACAAATTGAGGGGAAACAACAAATAATACTTCATAGATGGCATGGTCTGCCACTGGATCGACCCTCCTAGCCTCAATATTAGAGAAGACTCCCAGATCATAGTTAAGATCCTGTCACAATGTTTTCAGTTTAACTGATTCACGGGTATATAGATTATTTTCCAAATATTCAGTTCAGACATATACAACGTTCTAAGGTTCGGTTAACAGACAAACTCGCTGACCTAAGTGCAGAGCTCCATCTTTGCTGTATGGACCCCTTCTATCGACAATTCAATCCAACAGGAAATCCCTGCAATTCTGCAAAAACATGAAGGGCCCTGAGTCAAAAGAAGTGGAGGGACAGGGTGTTAGCTCTGATAAAGAACTGAATACAGCCTGCATGTGCAAAGTCATTTAGAGGGCAGCGAGTTTGCAAATAACAGGGTCGACAATGAAGGTGAACAAAACGAATTGACTAGGAGGCTGAGGAACGTAAATAGCTATACAGGAAGATTGCAGGGACATAAATGAGAAACAAGCCAGCAATAAATGCACCATGTACAGTAAACATAACATGGAAACTATAATGGAGAAAACAATTAGGAAAGGCAGTTATAATTCAATTTTAATGATGGGGATTCCCACCATGAAACTTTACTTTTTGTTTAGGTGTTCATTAATTATGTTGTAAAAGTTGCAATTAATTTACAGTGAATACAATGCAGATTTCAAATGAGGAGGTTTTGTTGGCATGGTAAATGGTTTATTTAAAATTGTATGAAAATAAATCATTTCCACTTTATTTTGGTGTAGATATATGAAAATTAAGCTGAACGCTTCAAATCTTCTGCCTAAAAATTTGTCCGGAAAATAGTCCATTTTAAATCATTTTTATCTTACACCAATTTATTCTGTCTCAACCACAATTTTTACTATGTCTACCCTTTTACTCTGTTTCAACTACCATTTTACTCTGTCTCAACCATTGGATTAGTTTGACATTCATTTTCTGCAAGTTTCCTGTACCTCTCGTTACCTTTCTAACCAATGTGAAGGCCTGAGGATGTTTTGTTGCAATTTATGTGAAGGCCTGAGGATTTCTCCACTGCAATTCGGGTGTCTGTTACCTGTGCATGATTTTGAATTCGTTTGGCATCTGCAAGTTTCCTTTGTCTATTTACGTTTTCAACATATGTATAGGGTGGGGTCGAATCGCTGGGCAACCTTCTTAAGATGTGGCACAAGGTATCAAAGGTGTCCCGATTTATTGTAAGTTTTTCTAATTTCAAACCAGTTAAAAAGTTTATTCAAAATTGGAGTTTAATTGATGGAGGAACTCTATCTCTTGGGTTATGGATGTTGTTGAATGAGTTCAAAACATTAAAAGTTAAAAAAACATTGAAACTAAGAGAAACTTATTATATTGATATTGTTTAACCAGATTTCAACATAGCTCACACTTTACCAATTCCCATTCATACTTCCTACATTCCTGAAGTCATATGAGGGAGTAAAATATTATATAATGAAATAGAATGCACTAGTTAGAATGAGGAGGTAAGTTTGGCATTATTTCACTAAAATTCAAATCCAATTACCTTCCAAATGTTTAACAGTTATCCATTCCATTACTGTTAACTAATGAGAATTTCTTCTTCCATCAAAGTTCAATTTGAAAATTTCCTTCAATCTAGGTTCAATTTCTATAAAACTGGTCCAACATCTGAAGATTGCAAGGTTCAATTTCTATAAAGACTGGTCCAACATCTGAATATTGCGATGATGGCAGCATCAGGACAACCAATGGGAAATATAACAAAGGGGAGTTCCTCTTTCTAGATAGGAGCAAATTGTTAAACCTGTATCTAATGTCACAGTTCACTGTTTTCTTCTGGGTAATAATCGTCTGGTACATGCTTTTCTAATGCAGGCCCATAATCCCAGGTCCGATACTACTAACTAGAAATGTCTCATGAAGTTAATGTTTAGTAAAAACAATTGAATGGGGGGAGACTCATTAATAAATTTTTGTACAGGAAGAATATCAATGGTTAATAAATTTTTGGTAGAGGAAGAATGTCAATGGTTAATAAGTTTTTGGTAGAGGAAGAATCTCAATGGTTATCAGGCTAATTATTCTCAGTGATCCCTTGGGCCTAGAATTTTGGTATTGAAAGGTAAAAGTCCTAGATAGATACAGGATCTAGGAACTTATCTATGTTTTTGGAACTGTGTATACTTCTCTTAAAATAACTTGGACTGTGGAGTTGCACTTACCATCCCCAGAAAGACCAATCCGGAAAGACAATATCGAAAGTATCTTCGCTCCCGGAATAACGAAACAGCGGCGGAGGAGAATTGGTTGAATCGTTATAGTCTCGCCGATGGATAACGGGATTATCATCGCAATTGAACATCAAGTCCAAGTCGGGAAGCAATCTGGGATAGAATTTCAACAACTGTGCAATCCCCCAGATGGTAAACAGATCTCTGGTCTGATAACACTTTCGATACGATTCAATATACATCCTGCCATTAACAACCGTTAGCCTGAAAGATGCTTCTGGCTTTGCAGCTTCAACCATGTCTACAGTAATCCCAGTCTCTGCCCAAGGCTTCAAGTCCTGGCGAATCCAGTTGAAATAGAACGGGCACGAGGCAGCTTTATCTCTATAACTTGATTTCTTGAGGCGCGGAAGCCATGATGATGCCGAACACACTGTGCTGGGCGAACATTTTAGCACTTCCCTGGTCTTCGATATTCTCTGCCAGATTGTGGCTTCCACTGTTATCTCGTTTTGGTTTGCCCGAAACAGATTTGTGGCTCCAAGCGCTCGTTCTTTCCATACCTCATCCGTCTGCAAAGGAAGAATTCGAAACAAAACAAATTTTATGATTACATTCAAATTAATTCATGTGGATCAATCATGGCAAATCTACTGTAGATCAATCATGGCAAACCTACTAGTAATACGAAAAGAAGTTCTCAGAGCGAAAACTATCGTACCCAACGCTTCAGAAAGAAGGCGGGTCCAAGTAAACTTGCCAGAACCAGCAGTAAGCAGCTAAGACTAGCACTTATTCCGCCTTTCATCTTTCTACTTGATCATTTCCACACTTATTCACCAGTGGATTCTTCTACTTGGAAGAAATCTGGGAGTGAAGTGTGTAGAAAAACTAGAATGAGATGGGCTGAAAGGCAAACAAACGCCATGGCTTCGTTAACGCCATACCTCGGTTTTCTGGCACTCTCTGGTTAATTTAATGCCCGATACCGTTCTACCCTCTGACATGCTAAACATAGATCTTTTTAAATAGAAAATGGATTAAAAAACACCACCGAAGATATTTCAAGCCTCCAGATCTCTTTTATCCTTCTGGGCAGGCTTGATATTTCAAAATTGAAAATGGATCTCTCCTGGTTCTCGATTATTATTATATCTGATAATGAATTATATTATATTAACTACATTACGGTGCAGTATAAACCGCCAGTGAAACACTTTTTCTCGGGCGTGTTTTTTTGACGAAATAACAATTAGCACTTGACCTTGTGAGATTTAAGACCTTTCAACTTTTAAATTGGTTCGAAGACACCTGAAATTAACTTGAATCCTAAGGAGTATATCTTTTCCGATAAATTTCACATGAATTTGATATTTTTTTATTTATAAAAATTATTTTTATTCAAATACAAATTTTGTTGTCAGCTTGAAACATGTATGTATTTTGATACATCATATTTAAAATTTTCTATTTACAACAATTTAAACAATCTTTTTACAACAATTTAAACAATCTTTTTCTTCTCATTTGATTGGAATTTAATGATTATAATTATTTTTAAATTTTGTTAAATCTTAAAAAAAAATTAAGAAATTTTGTTTCGAATTTTGAAATAACAATTTAAGCAAATTAGAATTGAAACCATGTGAATGTATTTAATATAGCTCTACAAGTTAAAACCATGTGAATATATTTAGAATAGATCTCTTTTTTAAAATTTGAATTTTTTTTTTTGAAAACTTAGAACATCTAAATGTAGAGATCATTCAGAGTTCTTCTTTAAAACTTTAAAATGATAAATTGGGTACATCATTTAAGATAAATAATTTTAACTATTTTGTATATTTACTTGTTAAAATTCAATTCTATAAAACTAAGCTTTTATGAAAATATTCTAGTGATATGCCACTTTTCAAAACAGTTGCTTTGGAATTTTAATGTAACAAATAGTTTGAATTTATAAGAATGTATATATCATTTAAAAATTTTACCAAAAACTTTAAAGTAACAAATTAGACAAATCATAACTTTTTTTTTCCAACCTTTCATTTTAAAGTTTTAAACAAACCAGACTAAAAGTGAATATTTTGACAGTGTTACATAATTATATTTTCAAAAATTCAATAAAAAAATCTGATGAAGAATGAATAATTTTGACAAATTTAATTGCACACAGAGAAGTTAGGTGCTCTCCAACCCATTATAGGGGAGATCCTGTCACCTTAGTCACGTTATGCTAGGTGACATAAATAAAAAAAGATTAAAAATAAAAAATGAAAAATATAAATCACATATCGACTTAAATAAAATTAAAAAAACCTAAACTAGCATAAATCAATGTTAAACCTGGATCTATCAAGTACTGAGAGGGATCCAAATGGTAAAATAATGTACACCTCAAGAAATTGAACCCCTCTCCGTACTTGATAGATCCAGATTTAAAATGGATCTATGCTAAGGCTCTGGTTTTTATAATTATATTTTCAAAATATCAATTAAAAAACTGACTAGGACTAGAAAAATAAACCCTTTCAAAGTCCCGACTAAGGTTAGAAAATAAACTCTTTCAAAGTGGGATTTTATATTTTTTAAGTAATTTTCTTAATTGAAATTCAAATTTTACAATTTCTTTGGATAGAAGTTATCATCTTATTTTTATGATTGAAATTCAAACCTTTGATAAAAGTTATAATCTCATTTATTTTGAAATGTAATTTAATTTTTAAAATTTTTTAAAATTATCTAAAATATTGTACTAATAACATTATTATTTATATTTTGGACAAGACATTCAGATTCTTTTGCTACATGATTAGATTGTTGATGGTGATTAATATGTGATTAGAGAGTAATTGCACATAATCTGAAGGCAAAAATAGATAGTTTTGTTGACTATTGAGACCACACAGCAAGTTATTATAGCGTATGTTACACGCAAGACAATGAACGTATCCGACAACGGGAGCTATCAGTCACATTGAAAGTGCCATTGTGGAAGATTGGGTGAAATGTCTGATATAATAGAAATCTTTATGTGGTGTCCAAACAAAAAATCTAAGCAATAGAAGCCATGAAAATCATGATTTTTCTGTAGAGAACAGTGGTTTGGTCAAATCATTTCATGAATCGGGGCAGTTTTTTATTTGGAATATTTTGGTGCGTGAGTTGCCGGGTCCGAAGCGTCCGCTTCTTTAGCTTTCGTGCACGAGCTGGACCCGGTGGCTTTCAACATTGAATACCTTTATCATATAAAATCATATAAGATATTATTTTTTTATCCATTCATTTGATGATACAAAATAATGTAAAATATTTCAGTGAAGCATTCTCTCATGTCGAGACATTTGTCGTTCAAACATTTTAACTTTAACAATTTGCACGAAATTGGAATAAAGTCTTTTCCTATGTTGTAATTGTGATTTAGTAAAGAGGATCTAAATTTCATGACGTTTTGAGTGAGAATATCTATAAGAAGCTTAGTTCGGTGGATTAGTGTGTGGGGATAAATGGTGTTAATTGCAAATTGTAGGTTATGGGCTCATCATTTTTATGAAAATTGTCGGCATCATTTGATGTCTTTGTCAAAGCCTTTCAAAAACTTCCTATAAATTTTTATCTGAGATTATTACTTTTGGTACTCCATGTAACCTGAAAATATCTTTTATAAAAATATTTGCAATGTTAACAACTTTATAGGTAGATTTTACGGGAATAAAATGTGTTACTTTACTTAACTTATCCGGCTATAATTGAGTCATGTTGCCTGAAATTTTTAGGTAGACCTGTTATAAAATCCATGCTAATTATTTTCTACTTCCATTCCGGAATGGGTAGTGGTTGTAATAATCTTGATGGATGTTGGTGTTCTTCCTTTACTTGTTGGCAATCAATGCAGCGAGCTAAATACTCTGCGAACTCTTTCTCCATGTTATTCCAAAAAAAGTCATTTTTTAATCATGGTGATCATCTTATGGTATGCAGGATGTCCCGAATAAGGTTGTTTATGTAACTCATTCATGCCTGTTGATTTGATTTGTGTTGAATTTGGGATGTACAACTTGTTTTAATGCAGCAGTGATCCTCTTCTATTTAGGATAACATCTATTTTTATCCAGTTTTTTTCATTTTCAATAGTCTTTTCTTTTAACTTTTGGTATTCTTTATCATAATTTTTTGCGTTTGAGATCTTATTTTCCAAATCTGATTCATAACTCCTACTTGAAAAAAACAAATTTGTGTGACGACTCAAAGCGTTTGCAACTTTGTTTTTTTTCCCTTTCTGTGTTTTATTTTGAAGTCGTATTCACTTAAGAAAGACAGCCACATGGCCTGTCTAGCATTTATATTTTGTTGGTCAGATACATATTTTAAACTTATGTTATCTGACATTAACATAAATTTTCTTCCTATGACGTAGTGTCGCCACATCTTTAAATCATGTATAATTGCAACAAGTTCTAAGTCACGTGTAGCATAATTCTTTTCATGCTCTTTTAGTTTTCTATATTCATAAGCCACAACGTAATTTTCTTGTATTAACACCCTGCCTAATCCTTCTTTACAAGTGTCGGTAAATACGATGAAATATTTAAAATGATCAACAACCTTTAGGATAGGGGTGGTAGTTAAAAAATGTTTAATTTATTAAAACTTTCCATACATTTCTTAGTCCACTCAAACTGTTCACCTTTCTTCTGTAGTGAAGTTATTGGGTAGGATATCCTAGAAAATCATTCTATGAACTTTCGATAATAATCGGTAATCTCCACGAATGATCTTATGTCTGTTATATTTTTAGGAACTGGCATTTGAGTTATAGCCTTAATTTCATTGGGGTCGACAGAGATTCCATCCTTGGATACCACGTGTCCTAGATATTGAATCTGTTGAGTATATAGTTGTCATTGATGTTAAAGGTGTTCACAATTGACAAAGGAATAATTAGTGGATATGGTGGCAGAATGAAGGTTGAAGGTATCCAGAATGACAAATGAATAACTCTATAACAAGTTGAACGACTACAGATCAATCATTCAATGTTGTTGCTGAAAGAACTGTCGCAGAGGATTTTCACAAAGAAATCGTATAGATCCGCAAAGTCATGGTGAGATCCGAATTCGATCTGAAATCGACAGTCAGGAAGCATCCCACATAAGGTCCAATGACTGGGGATCAGTTCCACAAAAGATAGGCGCGAGGATGAAGTTTCACAAAAGATCAAGATCAGACGGCTTATATTAGTCCTTCACTAGATCCGACGGTTAAGGATTAAAATATGACAGTTAGGTGGAAAATCCAAAGTTTCGAAAAAGATCAAGATCGAACGGCCGAGATTAGTTCCGCCAAAAGAGATCGACGATGCAGGAGAAAAATGAGGAAAGGGAATTGCGTTTAAAGATTCTATGAACATGCAATCCACATCCCGCAATCTGGTAATCAATGGTCAAGAAAACACCTACAAAAGATCAACGGTGAGGAATTGTTGTTGCAGAAAGTCAAGATACGAGTTTGGGAAATGTTACATCCCGCATCCTGCAAATATGAAGATCGACGCTCATGGAGAATTCCGATGAATATCAACGGTGCAGAATTGTTGAAACATAAACTTGGTGCGGAAATAAGATTTCAAGAGGAAATCCGTAGAGTAGATCAATGGTCCGGAGAGATTCGGACATAAGATGAACAGTCCAGATTATATCTAGAGAAGAAGATTACGGAAGCACCAAAAAAATATAAACAGGGCTGCAGAAATGAATTATGAGCTGTGAGAAGAATGAAATGGTGCATTTGCTGAAACTTAACGATGAAATGATGCGATGGTTGAATGGGTAGATGATGAAGAGGTATGTCTGTAAGTAAACATTCAGGATCCAAAACGAAAGAATGTAGCTATGGAGAGATGCATTGGTAGGTAATAAGTAAACGATATTTATTGAATGAATATGTAAAGAATAAAGTGGCTTTGTTAGTAATCCCGATAAAGTACAAAGTGAATAGTTTTTCAACGGTTCTAAAAAGATTGAGAAAATCAGTCTAGGGTGGCAAGGTGGTGCTAGGGCAGGCCATAGGTCTGCAGGGGGTCGAAGCCTCCTTCTAGTCGTAGCTATAGAACAAGGTGTCGTAGCATCCTTGTTTGTTGAAGCAGACAGAAAACCATAGGGGTGTTGTAAGAATCCTAATCTGTAGTTGTAGGCAAAACCTAGGGTGTGTTTTGCATCCTTTCTATTGCAGCAAATATTTTTTTTTTGTAAATTCATCTTATTAATGAGTTTGTGTTGGTGGTTTTCTCTTTTGAGGTTTCCATGATAAAATATGTGTCTTGATTGTTGATTTTGTGTAATTTAAAGTAAAAATAGACAATACTGATTCAGCCCCCCCTCTCAGTATTGTGGGATAAACCAACAATTGGTACCAGAGTGGGTTCTTTCACAAACAACTTAACCACTAGAAGGAAGATCCCATCCAATAATTACAATGGATCAACACAAAGGATTGGCCACTAACAAAACTCCACTATTTATCAGAGAAAATTATGCTTGCTGGAGTGTAAGAATGAGGTGTCATTTGATTTCCCTAGGATGGAAGGTTTGGGAAGCAACTGAAAAGGACCTTAAGATAGGAAATCGATACCCTATAGACACGGTTGAAATAGGTGAATATGAAGGTTTTATTTTTTGAGATATATCCATAGTAGGGGGTTCACAAGTGTTAGCACTCAGAATCACATCCAAGGTTGTGGAAGGTGGACCTTGAGGTAACAACATAACCAATTTAGGAAGGGATTTTCCTTATCAATTTTCAGAGAGGGATCTCTCACGGATATATAACAAGGCTAGATACAAACATGAAAAAAACTTCAGCTATTTTTTTGGTTGAAATAGGGTAAGGGTAGATTGGTCTAGGGAGTCACAATTATAAAAAAAACACAGATAATTTTGCTTGGGAAATGTCTTCAAAAGAAAGATAATACTTCGGTTACAGTCAATATGTTTTTTATTTGGTGGAAAGGAAGAAGAGATGACAACCCATTAACACAGAGCAGCAGTTAGATGAATTATGCATTAACTTTGGTAGAAACAATTTGTGAATATCTGAGATGATAGACAGAGCATAACTAAGTATGAATTCAGAAACTATCACACACTTATCTCAAATATGAAAGAAAACATAATGGAAATATTAACAAAGAAGACATGCACATAAAGGAAAAAAATCACATACTCTAACTGAGAAATATACATGAATTTTTGCATTCAAAGGCCAGCATCCGGCTCTACAATTTTTATTAAAAACACATCTCAAAATTACATAACGCCAAAAATATCACGGGTTTAAACCTTTTCTTCCTCTGCTGAGGATAAACTTATAGTGTCTTAGACCCCCTAGACCAACCTCGAAACATGGCTAAAATTAGTTACAAATTGGGAAACAATCTTCTAACAAACTCTAATGTGGCACAGTTGCCACAATTTACATAAAATAGAAAATAGGATGTAGACTGCGCATGCTGGATTTAAAATAGTAATGTGTCTTCGGGATCCTAGTTCGCTTGATCATTATACAATTGTCACTTTGAACCTCGTCACACTTAGGCATGTCCTAATTGGCACAAATTGTACTTACTTTTTCTATAATTTTCAATTGTCTTCCATTGATTAATAGCTGGAATATCTAGATTGATCATCACCTTAACCAATACACTGATCTCTACGTTCTTGAGATAAGAGAAAAATAGCAATGCGGTACATGTAGCCTTGAATTCAAACAACATTTCAAAGTCCCTAGTTAATTTGTTAATCACAGTTTTACCTGAAAGGGATTGTTGTTGCATATCATCAAACTGTCTGTGATCTTGTCTGCAATTGAGTAACCTATCATTGTACTCCTTCTAAGACAACATTGTCCCTTTCTCTTTCCAAAAGAAAGGAATCCCTCTTTCGAATAAAGGATTAAAAATTTGAATGAATTCTTTAACTTGATTATGCATAACGTCAATATTTGCTTGAACTGTTTCTAAATGACGATATTTATTCACCACCTTTCTCACCTATGTGATGACCAAAACTCTATCATGGATATTTTCTTTCTCGATGTCTTCTTCTGTCAAATTGTTCAAGAAAATGATTACATTATTAGTTGTGTCCATGGTCCTTTTGTTCAAGTCTTTCTTTACGATCCAAACATTCTTTCTAGATGCTTGTGTAACCATCTCCTTATCCAAAATGAAATCTAAATAGGGTTTGAGCTTGGCTGCTTCCACTATCAGTACATCCAAGATAAGATGTTTTGATCCTTGTACAGATGACTTTCCTGAAACTTGTTTTGACAATTTGTTGTTCTTTTCTACCATATCTCTACATTTGTCTTCCAATATATTTCTTCCCTTTTCTCTTTTTTTTCAGCTATGGCTTCCAAGGTTTTATTTTGGTTCTTAAAACCGGTAATTTCTAACTCTTTAAGGCTTACTTGAGACATAGCTTGAGAAAGGAAATCTGTACCATATTGTACACAAGATTAAACAACTTGCACTTGCTGCCCCTTATCCCTTTCCTTTAGTTCCTTTAACTCCTTCTCCAACTCTGCTTTCTTTGTTTCAAAAGCCTTTTGTTTTTCAGCCAGAAGTCTTGTATCTCTTTCCGACTACTTTTCATTTTCTTCAAATTTAAGCAATCTTGCCTTACAATCAAGCAGTTTAGTATTCACAACTTCTTTTTCTTTTTCAATTTCTGTCAACTTAGAGGTTTGTATGAGCTGAGTAGATGGGATACTCAACTTCTTCTTTAAAAATTGGATTGCATTCTCTTTTTTCTTTAACAATTTCTGGGTAGTGTCCCCCTTATCATCCTAGTTGTCTGCCACCAATAAATCTAGCTGAATTTTCTTTATCTGTGCTTGGTGGGCCTTATTCTCCACATTCTCTTTTCTGAGAAAGTCCTCCACTCTTTTCTTGATTGATTGCAATTTTGACACCTGCAATGTTTCTTGTAACAAATTAGTATAAATGATGTCGCTTGTTTCTCTGTGTAAATGGATCATATCAATAGTAGGAATTTTGTTCAAATTCATCCTCAATTCACTAGTGCAAAATGAGAGATTAGTGACCAGGAGACCAAAAATTTTGGTCACCACAATTTTTTTCAAGGGATAAATGACCAAAATTGATAAATTTAAGAGGGTTAACTAAAAAAGACCAAGATAAATGACCAATTTTGGTCACATGATAAAACTAAACTAAAAAAGACCAAGATAAATGACCAATTTTGGTCACAGGGTATCTAGAAAAAAATGACCACATAACAATTGGTCATTTATTTGGTCATTTTTAGTTGTGGATCAGTTCGACAATGAAAAATTACAATTTTGACAATGTTGCGTATTTTACTAAATTCTAAGACTACAAATGGATTCATAGACACCCTAGAACTTAGTAAATTGTAGAGCCTCATGTGTTACAACTCCACTGTTAACACCAAATTAACTATGACAATGTCCTAGGGGTAAATTAACTATGACAATGTCCTAGCGGTCAGCTATTACTTATATATTTGAAAATAACTATACAAATATACCTATATACATTTGTTTTTAAATATTTTATTTATAAATAATATTAATTATTAAACTATTTATATTATAAATTAAAAAAATGTTACTAAGTATTTTTTATTATATACTGATAATACATATAAAATTTTAGAAAAATATACTAAGTTATTTTTTATTATATACTATTAATACATATAAAAAAATTAAGTTAAACAAATATAAATATGATAAGTAATTTTTTATTATATACTATTAATATATATAAAAAAATTAAGTTAAGCAAATACAAATATGATAGAATTCAAGTTAAACAAATACAAATTTCATTATGTTAGTGTAGTTTTACAATTTGGGTTTTGGCGCCAACTTGAAGTGGTGGGTGCCAATGTAGAACAATCTTACATTTCACTCAAGCTAAAGCCCAAGGTGACCCTGTTCAAGGCTTCAATGGCACAAGGTGTGTTTCAATCTATGGCCATTTTTTCCTGTGTTCTTCCCTCTCGCACAACATTTTGGTGATTACCAGGACGCTACTGCAATGCAATGAAATATTCATCTCAGATCTTCAGGATGGAGTCCAATTCAAGGGTTTTTGCATTGGAAATCATGGTATATTTTAGGGGTTCTTTCCCTTTTGTTCAACTGAAATCTGACATTCAGAGATTCGATCCGACTACCATTTCATCATTCCCTTGGAGGAATTCGGGTTCACACACAAAGGCCTCCTGGAAATCTATGTGAAGGATTCGTCGTACAAGGCCATCAAGGAGAATGATATCGACCTGGAGTCCATGGGGTTCTTCCTGAGCACCAGAGATGTTCGGCTTCACATCTTGCAAGATCTGGAACATGGAGAAATTCGCTGTGTACTCGAGAGTAAGCTCATCACACCCCTCCTTACATTTAAGGATTTGGAGAATTCATTTCCCTTCAACAAAACTTTGAAAGAGCTCGAAGCAAACCAGTTTACTCTAGTCTTTGCTAATTGTATCTGTGACATTGTGGTTTCAATGGATGTAACTACAGTTATTTATAATCTTGAGGGGGGCGGTGATGGCACCAGGCATTATCTTTCGGCCGGTGAAACCCTTTTGTTGAATCTTTTTTCACTGTCTTTGATATCTGTTGCACTGGTTGGGGTTTGGATCTATGTGGTTATGAAAAAATGCCTTACGACCTACCGGACCCATGTATTCATGGCCGCCCTCGTCTATTTGAAAGCTCTAAATCTACTCTGCGAGGAAGAGGACAGATCTTTCATTAAGAGAACCGAAAAAACCCATGGATGGGATGATTTGTTTTATATTTTTAGTTTTCTGAAGGGAATTATGCTTTTTACCCTGATTGTCTTGATTGTCTTGATTGACTCGGTTGAGTAGTTACAAACTTCCCTGAGTTGGACCAGTTTGGTACCAAATGGGTCCCTAAATCGATTTGGAGGCCGAGTTAAAGTAGTGGACAGTTGACTTGGTGAACTTGGTCGAGTTTGAGTCAACCAATTTTTAAAACAATGATTTTGACCATGCTTTCCTGTTACTTCAACATCCCACCCCAATTAATCTTAATAGGCATCCTTACTTTCCTCAGGTTTCAATGGCTGACAAATATTGAAATGCTTATAAGTATAAATTAAACTTAGATTTATTTCAGAGCACAGGATCTCAGTTTTGTTAATTACCATTCAAGATGGCCACTTATGATTTGTTGCATCTAGTCTTTTGCATTATGGTAAAAGCAATATTTTTCTTAGAAGTTTTCCTATTTACATCCTACTTCTTTTCATTACAACTTCAAGATGGCCACTTATGATTTGTTGCATCTAGTCTTTTGAGTTATGGTAAAAGCAGTATTTTTCTTAGAAGTTTTCCTATTTACATCCTACTTCTTTTCATTACAACTTTCCATTCGACTATTTGTGTCCATTGAAACTGATAGAGTTCCATAAGGTATGTATTCATCTAGAGTTGATGCAAATTTCTTGCGAACCTTAATATCTTTATGCAAGTATAGCTTTATCTGGGCAGTATTTTCTTTCTAGCCAATGTGAAGACAAGTTATAAGTTATAACCATCATTGGAGCAACATTTTTTTGTGCTTTCATATTTGCATCAATTTTTGTATGAAGCTACAAGAACTCATGGTCCCTTTGATTTTTGTTCCTGGTCTAGATTTTCTTGTATTCTTTGTTCTGCACTTAACTGATGACTTTGCTCTGACATAACAGCATGATGCCATTACACAACATTTGTTGTCAACTTTTTTAAACTGAAAAATTAGCAGTATTTTTGCTTGTCAAAAATGATTTTTTCTCTAGACATCTAGATATTACATCTTCACATGGACTGTCCAGTGGAATTGATGTTCTTAATATTTCAGTTCCCAGAGACTTACAACTGGCGAGGCACCTTCGTGGTGGAGGTTTAGATAGGCCTTGGTGAAATTGCAGAAATGTATTGATAGAAATTAGAATTTTCTAACATGTTCTCCTGTAGCCTTCAGAATATAGTTCAAGCTCTCCCTTGGGCAACTTCATACAGGGAAGCTAATTATTCTATATTGTAACTCTGTACCCTGTACAACTAACTCCATGGATTTTAATTTTGTGATTATAACACGCTATTCTTTTAATACATTCTGAACATTTTACTTCGATGGAAAAGGTTGATATGGCTCAAACAGGGATCTGATCAATTCCACATCAAAGATATTTAACAATTGTAATTTATATTTTTGGATCCAAATTAAGTAGATTTGAAATATTTCCTGCTGGAATATAATCAAATAATTAGTTCCCGCTGAAGGTACTATTGCAATCATTGATTTGGTATTAGTTTGATCTTTGCTATTTTGTACAATAAAAAAATTATATTGTTTGAAATTTTCTTTGTAAATGTATTTGAACTTTGAAGCATCATCACAAGCTTTGCTCTCCAATGTTTGTACTAAATATTCTCACCCATGTTTCTAATGTTTGCAATAAATATTTTTCTTCCTCACAAATTAATCACAGCTGGGTGTTGGTCATGTGTTGCAGTGCACTTTAAATTTCTTGCCATCTCCAATTTCTGACCTAAGGAAATGTTGTATATAACGAAATACATAACAAGCCCTAATAAATGGTCTATTTACAAACACTTCAATCCTTGTCCACCAAACAACGAGCTACCATATCTCATAGAGGTGATTTGTATTACCCTCTTCTTTCGTCTATTTTATGTAAAATAACTTGGCATTTTCTCTTAGCCAGTACTGAATGAACATGGAAATCCTCTGTGCATATGTAGTCTTGGCCATGGAAATCCACTGCAACTAACTAGTCCACCACCATCAAGAATGAAAGTAAAACCAAGTTGAAGTAATTTTGTTTCTGTTTCTTTATTTGGTATACTTGTGTGGCACAAAATACAACACTTATATTTATGGAAAATACTTTATTTATGAGCTATCGAATAGAAATTTACTTTGGAAATTCCTTGTTTCATTTCATAGAGCAACCTATTTACAATGGAAATTCCCTATTTTAGTTCATAGAGCAGTGGATAGGGTAGTAACAATTCCCTAGTCTAGGCTTCCATTGGATTGCAGATTCCTATTTTCCTATTGTGCAAAAAACCTTGCTCTGCCATTCTTTTCCTATTATGCAAAATCATTAATGATAAAACGATACAAAATAATTATATGATTTAGGGTTGTTATTGAAGAGTACTACACATGTCCAACGTTATAAAATAATAATAAGCAATTTTCGATGGGCTTCGGATTGGTACTGGCAAGGATTGGCGTGCCTGGAACCAGGTGTTTCTCCTAGTTTACATGATCTGTTGTTGTGCTGTCTTGTTCCCCATTATCTGGTCTATAAATAATTTGCACCAGGCTCAACACTTCCTTCTAGACTTTGAAAAGCCCTGTTTGCTAGTTGATGGGACATTGTGTTCCAGGCCAGTTATTTTATAGTTGCCTGCTGAACAATATAACACATAGGATGAGCCAGGAACTAGCTCTGCACAGTGGTTAGGTTAGTTTGGGCTTTGCAGTTTGCATATGGAAACAAAGAATGATTTCTGCATGGCGAACAATGGCCAAACAGAGAATGATTTCTGCATGGTGGACAAGGGCTAAATGGAGAATTATTTCTGCATTGCAGACAATGGCTAAGGTAAGGTTTAGTTTAGGTATTACTAAACCTTATTGGAATTCAACATCCCAGCGAGCAGACAGGACACCTGGTCCCATACTTCTTTGAGCAACTTTGTTTGATCCTTTTGGGGAGGGTAGTTTGAAGAGAGCCCTGACTTGCATTGTGACCTGCAATGAGTGAAATCATAAGCAAATATATTATGATGATTGAAAATTTGCAAGCGGTCAGTTTGGATATAAATCTAAATCAAAACTGTGCATCAATGTCACCTTAGAGATTATAGGCTGTATTCTGCATGCTTTTTTCATGCAGTGTGTGTGTGGTTGCACTCATTTGGGGAGCCTGGTACATGATTGCCTAAATTCTGAGGATTGGGGTTTCTCCTTATGGGTTTAAGGAGAATATAAAAGTGGAAGGAAAATAAAAAAAGTGGGGCATTCCTTGCCTAGATTATAGATTAAAGGTAGCCTCATGCGTAATCATTTTTATCTCTTTTATTGGAATGTGAAACAGTCAAACCTGGCTAAAATCTTGGAAATTGTTTGTTTGCAATGGCCCTGGAAGCTTTTGTAGCAACAGTGTGATTGGACATTTGACTCATTCTTCCATCCTCATACCCTCCCATGGTTAGTAAAGTAGGAAAAATATCTTGTATCGTTAGTTATTTTCCTCTTTTATTTATATTTTTCAATAGAAACAAACATGTCTTAGTCTTACTAATGTAAAGTTACATTCAAACCTTGCCTGTACCTAGTAGACTCTTGCAAGATTTACGGTAGATTGCCCTATTTTTATGTACTACTAGAGCTGTATCATCCTTGGAGATTAGAAGGAATATGTTAATTTCTGTGGGTGGGAGTGTTTTATATTACCTTAAAATTTTTCACACAGGATGACTTTGGTGCCTTTTGAGTTTTTTGGACAAAAGTGTGGGGTTGTTTTCTTTGATTAATTTCTATAATATTAAGAACAAAGATTACAAATTGAAGTGTTCAAAAAGCCTTATGCATGGCATGAGTTTGGGATTGTTTTGGCCCATCTCTGCTGAACTTATATTTTATCCAATTTTGGGTTTGACAATACAAGCAAAAACATCTTGTCAGCACATGACAAACAACAACTTTTGATCGAAAATATAGCCATCCAATTCCAAGTCTCTATTGTGAGGTTAGAATTCAACGTACTTTACTGGTTAAATTAATTCTCCTACATGATATGGTCAAGCAAGAGTTCAGACATTGCTTTTGGGGATGGATTTATTATTTACTTTTTGATATTGGCCTTTTTTTCTCCTTAATATTCCCATTTTCAGTTGGAGCCCATTATTTTAATTCCTCAATCGTAAGTTGTTTCAATGTTTATCTTGTGATTTGGGTTTGCTAATTTGTATGTTTTTTTGCTTTTTGTTTTGGAGCATCTTAACAATATTATTTAATGTAATTATTTGCAGGATAATCAGTCACATAACACTTCATCAAAATAATGGACATGTAGAGAATGATGATTCATGGCATCCTATGAGTATTTGATGTGATTCATTGACATTGCATTTCGTTGACTAATGCAGGTGGTTTGTAATATGTATTCGCCATCAATTATTAGTTTATTTTTCAAGTGCTCCTAACTTCACTTAAAATAGCTCACTGTAATCATTCTAAGTTCACACCAAAGCAGAGAATAGCCCTATGCTGGGAGAATGCTTTGAAGAACCAAATTAAATAGGTTACTTTTGAAAAAGAATTAGATTTTAAGGACTATTAACTATTTTGATTAACAACTGTTTGAGTAATGAAGGCAATATCTGTTCTAATTACTCAATTTTGAAGTCTACTTTCAGATGTCTGAAACAACTAAGAAGTTATGGTTTAACATCCATGGCCCCTCTTCGCTTATCCTTCTACCTGGTCAGTATGTGTTCTCCTTTAGTTTGTCCGAAAATTATTACTATTCAAGGCATTGAATCTTCACATATATTACCTAGACCTGGTTTGGTACATGCAATGGCTATTATTTTCAGTGGAGTAAAAGTCCTGGAAAGAAAGGTTTTCACTTCCATAATAACTACATCTCACTTCTGATTGAGAAAGAGAATGCCATTACATCAACAGCGTGCTGGAATTGAATGGTGGCTCTACTAGCTAAACTTACATTTTTTATGGGTGCTGCTTGGATAATAAAGTTCTATGTTATTCCAAAACTTTAGGAAGAGTGAAACCTACAGCAGTGACATATCTTTAAGCTAAGGGGCAAGGTATGAAGTCCGAAAACTCACAGGCCGTCTAACAGTCATTAGAAGAAATGGGATTGTTATTTAGGTGCTATTGATCATTCTTCCTGACCTAATATTTTATGGTCTTATCACTACCAAACTCATACTAGGTAACACCCTAGTGCCTCTGGCACATGTAGCAGGTTGCATCAATCTCCGGGGGACCTTTATCTTATCATACTTTTTCATTTTGTCTATGCTAGGCTAGAGGCGTCTGAGAAGAAAGCTCAATTATTGAATGCAGAGGTTCAGTCCCTGAGGCAAGAGAAAAACAATATCAAGAGCAATCTTGAGAAGGCAGAGATTGAGGTGAGATGACAGCAATGATGGCAATGTTTGAACTTTGAGATGAATTCTTTTAGAGATGAAACTCTTTGAATTTTTTTTAAAAACAATAGGACTGATCTGATGCAATAATGACTTCTGCAGATATTTTAAATGTTGACAATTTGAAAATATTCACTTTTTGCACATATTTTACATGCCGATAATTTGAAAACTTCACTTTCTGTACATATTTTAAATGGCAACAATTTCAAAACCTTCTCTTTCTGACACTCATTAATAGTTAGTTAACATCTTTTAAGGCGTGTCAGGTGCAATTACTAGACGAAGAGAATAAGGAGCTCAGACTACTTCTACGTGGGAAATATCAGGGGTCATATGGCTGTGTTATATCTCCTCTTCAAACAAAAGTAAGTAAAGCAGTACCATTTCCGGCCATATTTAGTATGATCCAATTTGAGAACTACGAATATGGTTTTCTATAATTCAAAAGTTTGAAGCTTTCAATTCCTTCTGAAAAGGTTGTTTTACCATTTCACTAGAGAATTTAATTTGAAATCAGCAGTTTATTCAGAAGAGTTATGAGTCATGACTCTTTAAAATGAAATCGACAATGATTGTACACTGTCAAATAGCATCATTACATAGAGTGTTTCAATTTTATGGGTTACAAGCCTTGCTGTCAGTGCTCAGCTATAGACAGACTAGCAGAACACACAATTTACTATAGTATTTTTCATTTTCCTTATTTGCTAAAATGTTCTTTATGTTCGCCAAATTTTATAAAAGCCTCTATAGAACATTCATACTTGTGGACCATTTTCCTTGGGGCATATGACTGATCAGCTGTATTCATAGCTTGCCAATGAACTTATCATCTCCATGTGTTGTGATGCAATGTTAATCATTTGATCCAAAAAGTCATCTCTGCTATCATCAAATGCTACAAATTATATTATAGGCAGTGAGAAGAAACATTTGAAACCTCGATCACATCAACAGAGTCCTCAAAGCTTTTGTTGCAGATCTCTTAAAGGGAAGAAACACTTCTTTCCTATGTATGACTAAAGAGATCAATTAGCTTGCTCAAATTACTGTTTATCAACCGAAGCTTGTTCAGAAAGTAAATTATAGTCTTGCTATTGTTAAATTCAACATGAGATGTCATTCTCAGGAACCAAACCCTTCTCCAACATCTTATTGATGAGTAATTCTGCTTCAAAGTTCTTATTTTCTATGCAAAGCTCTATGATTAAGGCCGTATATGTTTTAACATTTGGTTCAAAACCATTTTCCTCCATTGCTTTTAGTTGCTTAAGGCATCTTTCAGTTTCTTCATCCTCAAGAAGACCATCAATTAGCATTGTCCACGTCCCTTCATCAGGACTATAACCACTTTGTAATACATTCCCAAACAACCTTTCCGCTTCTTGTGCCTTGACTTCTTTGCAGAGTCCATGAATCATAGAATTGTACAAAGACAGGCTTGGTTCATAACCATTTTCAACCATTCTATCCAAAATCTCCAGAGAATAGATGCAGTTTCCCTGTTTACAGTGCACATTAATTAGAGATGTATAAATTGCTTCATGAGGATAGAGGCCTCTGTCTTACATATTTTTTATCAGCTGATCTGCCTCTAGGAGTCTGCCACCCTTACATAATCCTACAATTAAGGCACTATAAGTATCTATAGTAGGCTGACAACACTTCTCCATCATTTTGTCAAGAAGCTTGAATGCAAGATCAATGTTTATTTCGTGTGGCATTCCATCCAGGGACTGAATTTCATCTAAGCTACCATGATCTGAACTGATTATTGCATCCTCATCAGGAATCACGTGTCCTTTTTGTATTTTGTTTTCTTGAACTATAGCACTCATAAGCACACAATAAGTTTGATAATTAGGCTGGCATCCCTCATCAAACATCTTACTTAATAGATCAAAAGCATGATCCATCCTGCCTAATTTGTTGTTGCCATAAAATAATGATGTGTATGTCACTTGGTTGGGGTTTAAGCCTTTCTCCTTCATTTTACCAATTAACATTTCAGCCTCTTCCAGTCTGCCTTCCCTGCAAAGTCCATAGATTAGTGCACTGTAAGTGTAGACATTAGGAGAACATTCTTGCTTTACCATGGTGTCGAAGACTTTAAATGCAAGGTCCATGGCACCCGCTCTACACAGACCATCAACAAGTGTTGTATAAGTGACCAGGGAGGGAGCTAACCATTTTCCTAACATCTTACCAAAGATATTATCTGCCTCAAATACCCTGTGTTCTTTGCACAGTCCATTAATTACTGCATTATAAGTGTATAGATTTGGTTCACAGCCATTTTCAACCATCTTATTCATTAATGCAAGAGCAATGTCAATTTTGTCACATTTGCAATGCCCATCAACTAAAGCAGTGTAAATTACTGCACCAGGAGCAATACCCTTCTCAAGAAGCTCATTGAATAAGCCACAAGCTTGCTGTAGCTTTCCTTCTTTGCAAAGTCCATTAACGAGTACAGTATAAGTCAATTCATCAGGATTACAACGCTTTTTCTTCATAGAGTAAAAAAGACTAAAGGCAATATCTATCTATCCCTCTTTACAAAGTCCACCAATCAGAGTATTATATGTCACACTATTTGGGATCAAACTATTTTGGAGCATAGTGTTTAATAGCGACATTGCTTTTCCGCACATTCCGTTCTTTGCATAGTTCCCTTGCACTAGAATATTCTGTTTTAATCTTCATGTCCAGAGATCCACTTTTATATGCCTTCCTTAATTGCAAAAGATCTGAATTGTAGGATAAAACCTTGTCATCACCCAAAACTATCCTCTCATCCTTTGACAATACTGAATGACTAGCCTCGTTAATACCAGGAAGAAGTTGTTTACATAACCTCAAAACTTGGCCTTCAATATCCATATCCATAAAAAGTGATAGCAACCCATCCTCTTCCTCTTTGGGGATAGATAACTTGAAAGTCTTCTCATTCTCCATGCAACCTTCATCCTCAAGATCAGAGTCACTATCAGATGGCTGAAGATGATCCCTCTCATATGAGAGAGGCAAGAATGGATCAACACCGCTAGCCCCCCTCAATGATGTAGTGTTGGAAGAAACATATTTTCGAGGCATCAAGCAGAGGCAACTTGTCCCTCTTACCCCTCCTGCTCCACAATCACAAAAGAAACGGCTTCTTGGACCTTATCTCCCTTTGAAGGTTGAGTATTGTGGACAATTTTCAGTTAGGAAGGTTCTTTGCAATTGGAAGGGTCACATCTCTTAGAAGAAATTCTAGTTTCTATCCACTTCTAAGCTAAACTTATGGAGTGCACCCTTTGAAGGGGTGGCCATGTGGCATCATCACTTGACATTGAACCCTTGCTTGATGGAGACCCCCTCCTTGTTTGGGGCCTTATGTATCTCATTTATTGTACATGTGGCAACTAACCACTTTATTTTATGATTTGTTAGAAGTTTGTTAGCTTTAGTGGGGTTTTTGTCATTTGTATACTCTACCCTAGGATAAACTAGGGATTTAGTAATATTATATTGTAAAGGAAGTTGAGCTGCTCTCCTTTATAAGAAATCTTCTTCCTCATTTGAACTCATGGTTGGATTTTGAGAGCTTTCTCTCTGTTGGAGCCTAATTGACATGTCTTTATGGAACATTTTGAAGTTTAAAGGTTTTCTTCTCTTGGGTTTTCTTGATGGCTGAATATTGCGGTGACATGTGTCTTTTGGCATTTTGAGATCTTTAACCTAGTTCACTAAGAAAGTAAATTTGCTTGGGTGGATTAAATAGGGAATTATTTACTTTTTTATTTTATATTTTAGTCTTGTGGCTTGACTTGTGATTTACAAATCAAGCTTGCATAGGCTAGGGTATAAGCTAGGGTTAAAGATTGAAGGTGTGTGCTATGGCCACCATTTCTTTTTAGATTTTGCTTAAAGCTTCAAGAGTTTTGGGGTAGGAATTTTTCTTTCTTTACAAAGGTTCCAATCAAACACTTTCAAACAAGGCCCAAGGGGGAATTATCTTGAGACTCCATATGCCTTGGGGATTGGCACTAGTCTTCAATGTTCATAACCCTCCCATCACCTATACTACAAAGAAGACCTCAAGTTTTGATAATAATAACTCTTACAATCCTTGTGCTTCATTTTCATAGTCTAGTATCCTAGGGAAGAGCCCCCCCCCCCACATGTCTTGGAGAAGAGACAACCAGAAGTACAAAGAGGTGGTTATCGAGGTGACAGTGGGTAACACCTCTAAGTTATAGTTGGGGTAAACTTGTCCTTTGGGGCTTTAATCACACATGCTAGTTCAAGCTGTAACATATTTAAATATTTTACATCAAACACCAAAGGATTGGGATGGATTTGTAGTGTGTTTTGTAGGTATCCCAGCCTCAAGTGCTCGTCCCTTTCCAATCTCATCAACCATATAAAAAAATTCTTTCATTTTTCACCCTTCTTTAAGCTAGAAATCTGGCTGCCATCTTTTATAGATTTCTAAACCATTAAGTGAAGGTATTTCTCACTCTTTGTATCATTCCTAGGTCTTGATTTCCATAGTTCATTTATGTTTTGCAGTTAATTTCTAACAAAAAATAAATCTGCCTGTTAAAACTGAACACAATTTTTTCTGAGGTGTTTTGTGCTAATAACTTACATTTTCACCCTTAGAACAACAGTGATCAGACCATTTCTCATATCTGGGCATGTATTAAGCAGTTCTGGGCAACAAGATAACCCTTAATCTCAACTTCTGTGCAGCTTTGATGTGTATTGCAGCCTCCAAAGAGCAAGATGAGGCATGCTGGGCTCATTCTGGGCTGATCTTAGCATATTGCAGACATATTCTGACCTTTAAGGAGTAGTAAATTTTCTTCAATCTTAAGTCTGGGAACATTCTTTGACAGCCTGGGCATGCTAGACCTGTCCCTGTGCATTCCAATAGCAGTCAACAATCATAAAACCTTGTTTTTTTCAAATTTGGGTAGTTTTGAATAGGTTCTGGGTATGCATATGAGTGAAACTAGCATCAAATCATGGTGATTATCAATTCTGGGAACATTGTAGACAAGTATAGTGGTGAGGAAACAAGTCTGAGAAGTCTTTGGAGGGAGATCATTAGTAAAAGGGCTTTGAATAAGTATGAAACTCAGTTCTAAGTGTAAACAGCAGCATCCAAACAACAATGAAGGAACAATCTGAGCAAATCCTGTGGTAGAAACAATAGTAATTGACCTGTGATGTAATGCTGGATATCCTCCTGACAGCTTGTAATAGGTTGGCATAATTGAAGACCTGTTTATCAACAAACCTGGGTGAATAATGTGGGAAATATGGTGCACTGGAGAGAAAACAAGTGCCCAACCTTCATAAATTTTATGGTATAGAAGAGGTAGAACCACCCCTTGCCTCATAGCCATAGTATCCTGAAGCAACAAACTATTGGATACCTTTTCTAGCCCTAGGTGAAAGTGCCGTCTGTTAAAGAAATGTAACTGCAGAAGATATTCTATTTTGTAACACAGAAGAAATGTAACTGCAAATCCCTCTGCCTTACAATCATAACAATATTTATTTCTGGGCTCATATTTTAGTGCAAATGTCCCAAGTCAGTGTGATTTGGTTCCTGTATAGTGGACTGATGTTTTTCACGAATTTGTGTTGGTGAAATGGATACTGGCCATTTTTGTTCAATTTTAAGTCTTTATTTTTTCTGTTTGATGTGTTATTTCCTTAAAATGACTTATCAAAGTATTTCCTCTAATATTTCGAGGTACTTGGGTGGAGCCTTGGCTCATCCAAATTCATTTTGAACCAGCCACACTTGTATAGGAGCCTAATGGACAAGCAAATGCCATTGGCCTTATTCAAAGGATATTCCACTTTTTGAATGATATCTTTGATGGCAAAGCAATTGGGATCTTTTGAAAGATTTCTATTGGCTAATTTTTAAAGATCCACCTCATAGACAATCAATTTTTTCGAAAGAACATCTTACAAATGTTCTCGATAGGTCATCTGGTTGATAGAGGCTCTGTCAAAATGTCTACAGCCTGCAAATCTGAATTAAAATACTCAAGGACTATTGTTCCCTTCTGAAATCATCCCATATAAGCTTCTCACAGGTGGGAAACTTATCTTAGGAATACATACCCTGAACAAAAGGTTACCAATAGGATGAAAACCCATTTATGGTTGTGGGTACAAACTCTTCACCCTCAACCTCTTCTCCAACTGCTTCAAGTTGATCATGGAGTTCAGTGATCTTCATCAAATAACTAGCTATGATATTTCTCTTGGTCATTTGTGTGGCTCCAAGCTTATTCCTCATCAATGTCTTCTGATTGATGTTTTCACTCTGGTATAGAGTGACTAGAACATCAAACATATCCTTTCCAATATTTCTGATATTCATTCTACAATGATATTTCTTCCTCTCTGAAATGTCATGTTCGTGACTGGGAATATTTAAAATGCTCCCGATTCACGCTCTGGGAAATATATTTTGGAATCTTGTATTTTGGCATCTGGAAATATGTTTTCATTCTGTAAATTTTCCAACATGGTTAAATTGTTGAAATGTTTGTGATTTTTGTTTCCATAACCCACATGCACACTTAATTGGCCTGGTGTTCATTGTTGTATGGAGAAAAACTTGCAATTTTTGCATAAATGATCCTTCTACTAGTACAGTTTTGTGCAAGTTGAAGTATACACTGGTAATATATATTTGTTGTATCTCTGATACTGATGGTTTCCTTAGTTTAGTTGGTGTTATAAAAATTAATAATTCTCTCTAAATCATTTTTTGTATTGCACCTGAGAGAATTCATGTATGTTTGGATTAGACATAATTACTTTTTGGGTCCTTCATTGGGATGACCATAAATAATAATACTTGTACATTCCAGATTTTTAGCCTAAATTGCTTTATTCCCTTATATCCAATATTTTTTCTTTCTTTGTGAGTGTTTGGTGCTGCAATTTACCTTTCTGCCCATTCTAGTCACTTGTGTTGAGTGGTCATGCGAAGTGACAAGATTCAAAATGTTACTAATTTATTAATATTTTTGCAGGTGCCTTTAACCTCACTTGTAATGAGGGAGCTAAGAGAGACCTTGCTGCAAAGCCTCACAACTGTCTTTGGAGGAGATGCTCTTGGAGATGATCCCTTTGGAGAAGTGGCATATCCCAAACATCACAAGCAATCAGAAGTTGCTAATATATATAGGATTGCTGCAAAAATGAAGGTTTATAAAACTTCCTGTGAAATTATAAAATAAATTATCCATTATTGCTCTTCTTATTGACATAAAATTTGATCTTTAAGATGAAATTTTATGATTTTTATATCAAGGTCTCTGACCTAACAATTTGATCTAAAAGAATTTTTGGTTGTGTAAAAAGAATAAAGCATGTCATTCTCTCACTTTGTTTAAATGTAGGCAGCTGCACATGGATTGCCTATGGTTGCCACAGAATGGAGGACATGTCGACATTAAACAGGTATATTGAAAATTCTACCTTCAAAACTAAAAGTCTGATTGGATCTAACGTCATCAACCACTCTCTGATTTTTTCTTACAAATTGGTTCATTCTTGTGCATACGTTGAATAATGGTTTGCTGGTAGATCCACATAATGACAAGGAAATTGCAGCTGCTTTGTACAGACTAGTCGCTGATAAGAACCTCTGGGCTGAATGCAGGAAAAATGGTCTGAAGAACATTCACCTCTATTCTTGGCCACAACATTGTAAAATATATTTGTCAAGGATTTCCCAATGTAGAATGAGACACCCACAATGGTAGAGTGAAAATGACTTCAATGAAAATATGGATTCTGAATCAGACACTGGTTCATTCAAGGATGACCCAGATACATCCCTTAGAATCTCGTTATATGCATATAAACCTTCTTGCTCAAATTCACTTAATAACACCATTGAACTTGATAAGCTTCTTCAAAATGAAGATAATGGGGAGGGTATTTCTGATCACATTAGGATGATCATAGAGAAGACTAAGAATAGTTAATCTGAACTGCGAGAAGCAAATGATACAGGAAAAACAAATATCGATCGAAATAATAGCTTTAATTCTATGGGGAAACTACATCTCAGGAGAAGAAAGCGTCTATTTGATATTGCAATGGATTACTATGATGCTAGTGGAGAACCCCTTGTTAGTAAACTAGCTATTATTATCCAATATATTATGAATGCAGTTCGCTCTGCTGGAAACTTCCCATCTCCTGGATTCTTCTTATCAATTGCATTGACAGTTTCAGAAACTATTTCTGTGCTTCAGTCTATTGGAGTAAAATTGTCTGCATTTGATGCTCTAATTTGCAGCAGGGGGAGCCAACTTCTATATACAGTTGGCAATAGTCTAGATTCACCCATATAACCAGATCCAGATTATGATTCTCATATAAATTATCACTGGGGTGTAGAGGGCCTGAGAAAAAAGCATGAGAAAACTGAGAGGTCCACAGAATTCTCGATTCCTAATGGAGGATGCTGAAGCATCTAACCCCCATTGCTTGGCCTATACAGTCAATAATATATCCACTGTAAGTTTCAATTCTAGATGTCATTTTTAGTAACTGGTATATGTTCTATGTCACTACAGGAGTGGTATTCAGCCTCCAGAAAATCTAGAAAAATATTGTTTGTTGATTAAGGCACCTGTTTACTAGCTCCAATTGCATGACATTAAAATGGCGTTGCTAAATTTTTTTTAGAAAGGAGTACAAGAGATAAATTTATTTATTCCAAATACTAGGGAGCCATGACAACTCTCTATTATTATAATAGAATCAGGATTCAGGACTATCATTGAATATTGATTATTCCTATCATCTTTTTAAGATTTTACTTGGGTACTGTTTTGCCAGGCACCTAAAGCACATGAGCTGAAATGGCAATTGAGAATGAGAGGTTTAAGATGCCATGTGCTTTACTCTCAAAATTGTTCCCAGCTGTGTGTGCTGCCTCTTCATGCTTCAAGATCTCAAGCTTTAAGGTGATAAAATTCTAGATAGTTCTTTGCCTCTGAATTTAATTGGATGGATTTGGTCTTTGGCGAGTGCATGTTAAGCACTTTTGGCCATATTTTAAAGATTTTACTTGGGTACTATTTTTCCAGGCACCCAAAGCACATGAGCTGAGACGGCAATTGAGAATGAGAGGTTTAAGATGCCATGTGCTTTACTCTCAAAATTGTTCCCGACTGTGTGTGTTGCCTCTTCATGCTTCAAGCTCTCAAGATTTAAGGTGATAAAATTCTAGATAGTTCTTTGCCTTTAAATTTAATTGGATGGATTTGGTCTTTGGCGAGTGCATCTTAAGCACTTCTGGCTCAAACAGAGCCCATGCAATAAATTCTTCTTGAGCGAGATCTGTATTACTAAAAGTTAGATTTGGTGATTTGCAGGTACCTGTATGTTCGATGGGTCTTGGATATAGCCATTATGTATGTGTTTCTGGGGAAAAAGGAGATACAATCTATGAAGATATGATTGGAGGAATGCATAAGACACTGATATTGAGAGGGATCATCTATGATGGAAGTGAAAAGATGGGGAGGAGTCCTTCCAGCTATAGAAGAGAAGATGTTTTCCCTTCACAAAGTCCAAACATAGTGACAGTTATTGTAAGTGATGATAAAGAAGAATTCAACAGCCAAGAGATGATTGCAGCTCTGAAAACATTTTCTTGAGATAAATAATTCTGCATCCCATTGTATGTAACAAGATGCATTTTTACTAAAATAAAGGTTCCTAGTAAATTTTAGGGAGATGAAAACTACTAGTAATGTCTTAGAATATTTGTAAAAACCCAATCAGGTTGTTAAGTATTGAACTTTTACGGAAGCCATCATATCCATGAAAGAGCTACTAGGCAATACAATGGAGTTGGACTTCCTTCAGAGGTATTAGAAGTGTTTTTGTATTTGTTATAATAAGCACATATATAACTGTTTGTTGGAATTGTTTCTTTTTGCCATGTTAAATCTTGTGAAATTACTATGTACATTTTTCAGTTATTTGTTTTTATTTTTACCGAGAAACACAATTTATTGCTTAACATGTGTTGTTTGCAGGTAACCTTACTCGCAACCTTTGTAAAAACATGAAGAGGGATGCTACTGCAATGTGGATACAGAAGCACGTGCGCAGATATCAAGCTCAGAAAGCTAAGAAGCAGAGGTATCAGAAGTGTTTTTGTATTTGTTATAATAAGCACATATATAACTGTTTGTTGGAATTGTTTCTTTTTGCCATGTTAAATCTTGTGAAATTACTATGTACATTTTTCAGTTATTTGTTTTTTATTTTTACTGAGCAACACAATTTATTGCTTAAAATATGTTGTTTGCAGGTAACCTTACTTGCAAGCTTTGTAAAAATATGAAGAGGGAGGTTGCTGCAATGTGGATACAGAAGCATGTGCGTAGATCTAAAGCTCAGAAAGGTCAGAAGCATGTGCAGTGCAGATACAAAAGCACGTGCGCAGAAAGAAAGCTCAAAAAGTGGGCAATTGAGTATGAAGATTCTATTGCTGATGCTTTTCCATTGAGTATGAAGAGCCTGTTGCTGAGGGTTTTAAGTTGCTAAGTATGATTTTGAAGCTGTCG
>LPNX010517517.1:198016-269337 GCA_001517045.1 Pseudotsuga menziesii
ATACCGTAAATTAGCCACCAGCGATCACCAAACCAAAAGTGGTCATTGATATGCGGATTTTGGTATTTTTTTGGTCACTAATCTCTCATTTTCCACTAGTGATTCAGCCACTTTATTTCCTGTGTTCACAACCAGGTTCAAGGTGTCTTTAGCCTGACCCATAACAATCACTAGGATACATCTTGACTAGATAATTTTCTTACTTCATCATACAAATTCAATTTTGCATCAAAGGTTTTTTCACCCACATCTTTATATCTGTCCAACAATTTAGTTTTGGACTTGTACTTATCTGTAGCTCCTTCAGGAATTTTATCAAAGGTATATTCCTGGATATCAAAGACCAGGCCTTTGATCTTCATTTGTTTCTTTTTTCCTTTAGTCTTTGCAACCTGTACAAGTTTTCCTAGCTTTTCAATATTTAGTTTCTTGGGTGTTATCTAAGTATCCTCATCTACATCCATGGCCTCTGGGAAATCTCTCTTATTCATTTTTAAGAAAAACTAGCCAATGGAGTGATATGGGTGGATTCAACAACAATACTAGAAAGATCTTGTTGAGGAGGAGAACCCCCTGGTACAGGTGAAAGTGAATCCTCCTACATATCCTCAGCATTATTACTATCCTTGGGATAGTTTGTCCAATTTGCTTCCTCAGACAATCTTTCCACCTCAGAATGCACAAATAGTTTGTTCTTATTTGCTTGCCTCCTATTTGAGATTATATGGTGAGGATCATAATTAACCGAAGATTCCATTGAAAAACCCATTTCTTTGAGCATGATTTCAATCATTGAAAGAGTTGATTTACTATTAATGGTAATAGGACCAATTGTCCATGGGAACTTGATTCCTGAAGGCTTCTTATAGTTCAGGAAATGCTCATATTCAACTATTAGCCTTTTCTAATCAATTCTAATGCAAACACCCTCACTATCAAAAATTCTGGCAAGACATAGGGTTGATGAGTAAACCCATATACTCTAATCACTATATTATGATCAAGAATGAACCAATCTCCTACTTTTCTTTCATGTGACAACTGCAATAAATATTTCATTTCTGGTAGGTCTCTGGGTAATGTTTTCTTGAAACAAAACATTATATACTGGGTCCATAAGAAAATTCATAAACTTGCAATAAGCTTTAATCATCTCCTCTGTTATAACCATCTTTGGGAGTTGTAGTTTATCTTCATTGAATATTAAAAACATCCTTATCAGGAAATATTGAAACCTGAAATTTCTTGTCCTGTTGAAGTTTATTAGCTGAGAACGAATGTTCTTAGCTAAAAACTCATCAAATTTAAGACACGATGATTGCATCGAATACTCAATGGCTCATACCCTACTTGACTGGTGCTAAAGGTGAATATTATGCTCGATAAGGGTTCTGTGATGAATTTATTCATATATATACCCAAAAATTGATTTGTCAAGGTTACCAGGGACTGTGTTTCTTCATTCAACAAGTTGTAATCAATGGGAAAAGGGGGATTTAGAAATATTAAAGTGGGACCACTTTAATATTCCGCTAAGTTCCAAACTATATTCCTCTCTGCACCTCAAATATATGTAATTGATCTCAAACATCAATCAAATCCAACTTACATCTCTTTCGTTCAAGCTAGAGGGGCCTACCAAATTCTGCAAATTTTAAAAGTGATTCCTTCAGCGCATGTTTAGTCAGTGGAATCGTTATTTGCCAGAGATCTATCTGCAACTTTATCTCTAGCATTGAAACACTCCCTCTCTTTAAACCATTCCGCAGATTTGAAATGCGATCTTCCACGAGCACCTTATATCAACGAAATTTACCTCTGCCATTTATCTAAAATCCACCATTGAAACATTCCCTCTCTTTAAACCATTCCACAGATTTGGAATGCAATCTTCCACAAGCACTTTGAATTAGCAGAATTTACCTACCTCTATCATTGAAACTTGAAGGTGTTTAAGCAATTTGGCAAATCCAAAAATTCTTTTTCATCATGCACTTCATATTTGTGAAATAGATTTCCTCCATTGATCTGATCTGAGTGTTGATCGCCATCGTCAAAATACAACCCTTTTCACACCATTCTGCAGATCTAAACATCTTATTTCTATTTGCACATTCAAAATAGAGGTTTTTTTATGAATGTAGATATTTTTACTCCTTTTCATCCATTGGGAAGTGGTACCTATGATCTAACCTATTCTTGATTTTTCCAAAATTCTCAAACTCATTCACTTAAGCCTTTCATTTCCCGTAGAAACTCATTAATATCCTCCAAGGTCATATCATATAAAAATTTAACAGACATTATTTGTCCTCTTATAGGTCCAACCCCTTCCAGCTATTTAGCACAAAAACAATGCTAACAAGTGGTTCCAGCTAGGGATGCTATCCTCCTTATGAAGTAGAAAAGAACTCGAAGACCAAGTGTCGAATCCATTGGGTGGATCCCCATGCTTTAGAATTTAAACATTTTATTATTGTTGTTTCTATAAATAAAAAACAAAGAAAAGGGAACATGGATACCCTTCTAGACCTTATGGCCTTCACTTTGGGCTTCAAATATTCTGGGATCACCATTTTTACTATTTCAAACTAAAGAAATATATACAACTATGATACAAAATTTTACTTCTTCCCTTCAGGTCAAATAATGCTTGATAAACCTTCCATTTACTAGACCTCCTTCCAGCAGAGATCCATCCTGATGCTGCAGAATGAAAGCATTCTCTCCTCTATGTGTTGCAATTATATAAGGACCCATCCACATGTGATCAAACTTCACATGTTTCTGATTTTCTTCATGAGGTGTATCTCATTTCAGAACCAAATCATCAATCAATAATTTTTCCTCTTTGACCTTCCTATCCAAATTATTCTTCATTTTTTCTTGGTGTATCTGCACTTTACCATAGGATTTGTCTCTTAACTCCTTTAATTCTATGATCTGATTGATTCTTCTCTACACATGATTTAGTTCATTCTACTGCTCTTGCAACAGCCTCATGAAAGGAACTCCCAAGGATGCTAGAAAAACTACCTCAACCCGATATACCAATTGGAATGGTGACATTCCAATTTCCCTTTTTGTTTTGATTCTGTCAGCCCACAAAGAATATTTCAGCTTTGTATGCAGGCTCTCTTGTTATCTTCCAACAACTTCTTAATAATCCTTACCATTCTTTTATTTGAATATTCTACTATCCCATTCCCCTGGGGATAATAGGTAGTAGAATGGTTAAGGATGATATGATACTTATGACAAAAATTAATCATCTTCTTGGACTTGAAAGCTGTTGCATTGTCTGTCACAATCCTCCTGGGGTACCCAAACCTAGCCAAAATGTTTTCTTCTAGAAAACCCATAATCACTTCATCAATAGCCCTCCTGGTGGTATTTCCTCAATCCACTTTGTGAAATAGTTTGTGGCTTTCAAAATCCATCTATGTTGTCCAGAAGAGTTTGGGTTTATTTCCCCAATGAAGTCTAGTCTCCACTACTGAAAAGATGCTTCTACAGATATTGGTTTAAGAGGGAGTGGAACAAGTTCCCTCTTACCATCAAAAACATGGAATTTGTTTTATTTAGTGATCTCTTTATAAACATCAGAAAATAATGAGGGCCAATAGAAACCAGCTCTCACAATTTTGTTCACGGTTACTTTCCAAGAATGGTGCCCCCCACAATCTCCCTTATGAAACTCCTCTATAGTCTATTGGGATTCATTCTCCAAGAGACAATTTAATAGAATACCACCTGGATCTTTCCAATATAGATATTCATTTAGAATACAAAACTTGGTATATTTCAACTTTACTGACCTTGCCCTCGTTTTTCTCAACCCTGCAGGAACCTGTAAATTTTGAAGCACATAGATAATGTTAGAATACCATGGGAATATGGAGAAATCAAGCATTACCTATACCTCTATGTCCAGCTGGTTCAAATGACTGATCAATAAATTTAGTTGAAAGAAATCACAGTTCAAATTTGTCATCATTTTTTCCAATCCTTAACCCTTAACCAGTTTGGTGGGTTTGATCTCAATGTCATACTCTAACAACACATCCATCCATTTTTCTCTTTTACCCTTTGGATCATGCTATGTGAATATTTCCTTCATCACGTTGTTAGGAACATAATAAATTATGTGTGAATGAAGAACATAGACTCTGAAGTCTTTCAGAGATTTGACTAGGGCATACACTTGTTTCTCCATTATCTCATACTTCAACTCCCCATCTCTTAACACTTTTCTGAAAAAGGCTATAGGCTGCTAAACATTTTGATCATTTTTTTGTAACAGCACACCAACAACAGTGTGATCAGAAGCATAAGAAAATATTAAAAAATCCTTGTTGCAATGTGGACTTACCAGAATAAGGGCTTCTATGATAGCCTGCTTTATATCCCTGAAATCTCTTCTTGCATCGAATGTCCATTTAATATCATGGTATTTTTTCAACATGTTGGTGATATTCATTAGTATTTCAACAAAACTGGGGATGAACCTTCTTAAAAAGCTTACCTTCCCAATGAAGGATTGCACATCCTTTTTGCTCCTTGGTTCTTCGACCTACTGGATTGCTTTGATCCTATCGGGATCAATATTGATGCTGTATTTTGAAATTGTTAGAATAATCAACCCATAGTTACCCATATTTGACATTAATTAAATCATTTTTGTCTTATTCCTAGAATCATAGATTCCCTCTCTATGCTAGTTGACTTCTACATGTTCCTAGAAGTCAATACTTGCTAAACTAGGTCATGGAGCGCTTTGGAATCATCCTGGAACCATATTTAACATGTCTGCTTTATTCTTAATTCCTTAAAGCACATATCTGCTTTTTCTGAAAGATGCCTTGCTTTACATCTGATTTAAGGCATAAACGAAAAGCTAGTCTAGGAGAACTTGCCTTGTTTTTTGACCACATTATACTCCTTCCTTTTCTCCATACAAAAGGATGAATGAGTTGTCTTTCAAACACACATTATATTTCCCACTTTATTTATCTAATTCATGAGGATCTTCATGGATTTGGAAAGTCCTTTTTGCACCTGTGGGGGATTTGACTTCTTTTAGTAAGCCTGCTTTTTTACCAATTCGAATAGAAACCTAGTGCTTTCAAATATCTCATGTAATTATATATTTGAGAGGCCTATTACTTGATATGGTTTGATAATGTACACTTATTCAATACAGGATTAAGTTATGCTCCAATTTCAGTCTCCTTTTGTGTGAATGTTTCATGTTTGTTTAGCAATTTTGTGAATGTAATTGATCTATCTCTTGGGTTCGATTTCCACATAGTATAAAATCCTTTGTGTATCAATTTATCTCATTCCAAATTGTTATTGCATGTTCAAAATCACTATCTGGGAATGCATTCTCCTGACTGAAGGGCATATGAGATGAGATATGGACCAATCTCAAAAGATCATATTGAATCCATTTAATTTCTTCGAATGGAAAGCTGAGATGGAGATATTGTTGAGAGAAAAAGGTCTCTACAGGTTTACCATGGCTAATAATGCATATCCCAATGTAGCTGCAAAGAAAATGAAATGGCACAACAGGAGGGATGAGGCCTATGGTATTTTGTGTATGAGTAGTTTAAGAGACCTCCTCTTTCATCTTGATTCATTGACATCTCCTAATGAGGTGTGGGAGAATATTGAAGAGATTTTTGGAAAGACAGATGAGATGATAGGACATCAAATCGAGAATGAATTGATCTCCTTTAATCCCAGTAGCTTCGAATCATTGTAACTCTATTTTACCAAGTTTAAGGCCCTTGTTTTGCAGTTAAAACAATGTGGGATTGAAAAGAAGGAGGAGCAACTTGTTTTTACCATTCTCTCAAAGCTTGGTACTGACTATTCAATGTTTGTTTCTACCTTCTATGACACTAAATTGACAACTCGAACCTAGAAGATGCCTAAGCTTGTTGAGTTCATGGAATCCCTCACTCAGGAGTAAGATAAATTGGTGATGATGGGCACCATCAAACCTTCTAAAAACCAAGATTTGGTTACTAGAGATTTGAAGGTGGATTCAAAAAGAAAGAAAAAATATAAAAAGACACCTGAGCAAAAGAGAGACATGACAAAGTCTCAAGAGGAGTCCTCAGGCTCCAAGAAGAACTCCCAGAAGAAGAATACCAAAGGAGAAATGAGCAAGTGCACATACTGCACTAAGGGATATCATCTTGAGAGCTCTTGTATGAAAAATCAGATAGACATGTTGACCCAAATAATGGAGAAGAACAACATCTCCCTTCCTGATTGCTCAAAGAAGAGGGAAGGAGGATCAAATTTAGAAGACAAGGAGAGAGTACATTCCTTGGTTGCTGGCACCTCAAGCTCACCTAGTTTCATCATTGATTTTGGAGCTTCCAGACATATGGTTTTGACAAAAGAGATCTTCTCTTCTATTGACATGTCAAAAGGTCCTCCAATAGTTTTGTGAGATAACTCTTTGACTGACATTTTGGGAAAGGGTAGGAATGATATTGACCATGGTAAGTTCAATAACATGTTGTATGTTCCAGGTCTTTCCTCTAATCTCTTGTCAGTGTATCAGATGACTCACACTAGGTCTCCAACTAAAGTAATCTTCTCCCCTAATGAATTTGAAATCACTGATATTTCAAATGGTAAAGTCATAGCAAAAGGTGTTGTTGATCACACTTCGAAGGTATACAAGTTTTCCCATTTTCTACCCTACTCAAACCCCGCTGCTCTTCTTACTCATGCTAATGAAGAAAGAAATATTTGGCATGAAATATTTGGCCATATTAACTACAAGTACCTTTTTGATTTGAGTGAAAAATACATGGTCATAGGGTTACCAAAGATCAATTTTTCTAAGGGAGTCTGTCAAGGTTGTATCCTAGGAAAACACCAAGAGCACAAGTATGAGAGAGCTAGTCATGAGAGAACCTCTGCACCTCTTGAGTTGATCAACAGTGACATTGCTGTTCCATTCCCTCATATGTCCATGATTCAAGCCAGATATGCACTCACCTTCATTGATGAATTTTCCAGGTATTGTTAGGTTCACTTCCTAAAGCATAAGTCTGAAGTTTTTTACCTCTTCAAACTATTTAGAGCCTTGGTTGAAAACTAGTCTGGGAGGAAACTCAAGATCCTCAAATCTGAAAATGGTGGTCAGTATGTCAATTCTGAGTTCATCCAGTATTGCAAGGATGTAGGTATCCAGATGTAGCATTCTATCCCTTACACACCACCACAAAATGGTGTTGCTGAGAGGAAGAATAGATCACTAAAGGAGATGGAAACTTGTATGATGGAGGCTAAAACTTTGCCACCAAAGTTTTGGGCCGAAGCTATAAAATGTGCATCCTATATCTAGAATAGGGTGCCACATAAGCATCTTGATGGTATGACTCCTTTCAAATCTTGGAGTGGGAACAAGCCATATGTGACCCATTTCAGGATTTTTGGCTCAAAGGCTTGGGCTAGAATTCCAACTGAAAAGAGGAAGGCTTTGCAACCCCAAAGACAAGAGTGCCTATTTGTTGGGTATTATAAAGATTCAAAAGGGCACAAGCTGATCAAATTGAGAAAAAAAAATCTTTCATTGAAATAAGTGTTCAGTTCGAAGAAGAGCCTTTAGCAGTAGTTGAAGTTGGAGAGTCCTCTTCACCACCACAACCATTGATTGTAAGTGAAGAGACTAATGAGTTTTCTGATTTTGATATGTATGATAATGATGAATTAATTGCAGATCCTAAAATCCATACAATACCAAAGTGGGAAGAAAGGACCATTCATGCGGCTGGGGAACTAGCTGCAAATCCTAATGACACTAGGAGGACTAGATCTCAATATGAGAGTTCCCTTTGTGTGAAAGATCCTCTCTTTGATGAGAAGTGTTATTTAATTATAGATTCTGATGCACATACATATGAATATGCATCACATGATCCAATTTGGAAAACAACCATGAAATAAGAATTCATCTCGCTCCAAAAGAACAACACATGGGAACAGGTTGATCTTCCCCCAGGGAGGAAGCTAGTGAAGTGTAAGTGGGTCTTCAAAAATAAGTTTTGATGGTTCACCTTTGAAATATAAGGAAATATTGGTAGCTAAGGGATACTATTAGGTACATGGTATTTACTACAATGAGACCTTTGCACCAGTGGCAAAGATGGACTACATAAGGCTTGACCTAAACATTGCAGCTTCGAAGCAATGGGAGGTACATAACATGGATGTAAAGTGTGCTTTTCTGAATGGAGATATGACTGAAGATATTTAAATGAAAAAAATAGAAGGTTTTGTATCTAATCCATCTTTAGTGTGCAGGTTGAATAAATCATTGTATGGGCTCAAGCAATCCCCCAGGGCTTGGTATGCCAAGATTGATGGCTTTCCGCTATCACTGATTTTTGTTCGATGCAAGTCTGATCCTAATGTCTATTTGAAGCTAATTCATGGTTCTTTAATAATTATTTTTATCTATGTGGATGACCTTCTAATTACATGAAGTTCAAAGAAAGAGATTGCCTCCTTGAAGGATGCAATGAACCATGCCTTTTCTATGACATATTTGGGATTGTTGAGCCCATTCTTAGGTCTCGAAATTGCTCAATCCCAACATGGAATCAAGGTTCATCAGTCAAATTATGCTTCATATTTTCTCATCAAGTTCAACATGAAGGATTGCAACCCAATCAAGACTAGATTCATTTTAGAAGATAAGCTTGAAGAAGCAGGTTCTCCTCCTATGGTATCTTCAAAACAAGTAGCATACATCTTCACCAAAGTATTCTGTGAGAAGACCTTCAGTAATCTCAAATCACTGCTGGAGATTTCTTATCATGTGGTGAAGAATTATTGATGACAAGATTTCCAAAATTTTGTTTTCTGGTCCATGTTTAAGGGAGGATTTTCCCACTGGATTTTTGCCTCTTTCCTTGGTTGTATGGACATGCAGTATGTAAAAGGGTGACTAAGCCTGGTTTCTAGGCCCTATAATTTTTTGGTATTTACTCATAAATATAGGCTTAAGGGGGGGTTTTAGAATAATCAACCCATAGTTACCCATATTTGACATTAATTAAATCATTTTTGTCTTATTACTGGAATCCTAGATTCCCTCTCTATGTTAGTTGACTTCTTCATGTTCCTAGAAGTTAATACTTGCTAAAATGGGTCATGGAGTGCTTTGGAATCATCTTGGAACCATATTTATCATGTGTGCTTTATTACTGATTCCTTAAAGTGCATATCTTCTTTTTTTGAAAGCTTCCTTGCTTTACATATGATTTAAGGCATAAAGGAAAAGCTAGTCTAGGGTAACTTGCCTTGTTTTCTGACCACATCATCCTCCTTCCTTTTCTCAATACAAAAGCATGAATGAGTTTTCTTTCCACAACAAATTATCTTTGCCACTTTCTTTAGCTAATTCATGAGGATATTCATGGATTTGGAAAGTCCTTTTTGTACCTATGGGGGATTTGACTTGTTTTAGTAAGCTTGTTTTTTGACCAATATGAATAGCAACCTAGTGCTTTCAAATATCTCATGTAATTATATATTTGAGCAGCCTATTACTTGATATGGTTGGCTAATGTACACTTATTCAATACATGATTAATTTATGCTCCAATTTCAATCTCCTTTTGTGTGAATTTTGCATGTTTGATTAGCAATTTTGTGAGTGTAATTGATCTATCTCTTGGGTTCAATTTCCACAGAAATGATGTGTCCCAGTAGTTTTCCTTCCTGTAACCCAAATTTTGATTTCCTGGGGTTTAATGTGTTATCAACCCAAATGGCACTTCTCCGTCCGAGTGCCGACACTGCATTTGTTGGCACACAAAAGGACACTTATGGATTGAAGGTTACCTAAAACACTATAGATGGGCATGACATGATATGCATTCACTATCCACCTAGCTTGCCATTTTTACCTTTTTACATGTTGATTGTTGTACATGAATCTTTCCACAGCAACTCGCATACATACGTGACTATCTCCACAGCATACCGCGTACTATACGCGAGTATTGTCGTTGCAACCCGCATACAGATCTATACGCAGGTTTCCATTATAGAAACTCGTGTGTCATACGCGGGTTTCTAGTATCAATACTCGCGTACGCCTCCATTCGACATTAAAAATGATAAAACATGATTAATGGATATTTGTTAAGCCTTAAACATTAACTGTCTTAACTGTCTCAACCTCCTCAACCTTTGAAACTGCTCTATTTTCCTAAGTATAAATAGAGGCCTTGGGGAGGGCATTAATCACTCATACTTGGAGAGAAAAGTTATGCTGGTGGTATATCTTTAGAATTATTTGGAGCAGCAGAAATCAGAATCCGTTGGTTGTAGAGGAGTCCTTGTTTCAAGCGTTGGGTTGTACACTTATCTCATTCACTATTGTTAATAAAGAGAATCCTTATTCCAACTTTGTGTTGACTCTCTTTCATGTATCATGGTTTGATGAATATTTATGATTAAGCACTCTATATATTGTTTATCTAACTTGTCATATATACATGTATAAGATTGTACTTGGAGGATTTGCTTTTCGCAGGAGAAGGAGGTGCATCCTTGAAAGCTTTGGAGAGGAGTAGAGTGGGAGAAGATGAAGCTTGGATCAACCGTCGTTAATCGAGTGAGTCCATTATATCTTCCTATTTCCTTTCTGTACTTTAAAGCTGATTGTCTGCAAGTTTTAAGAGTACGTTGGTAACCCCAGACCCTCGGTTATAAGGGTGTTTATTTCTGAACAACAGAACTGGCGACTCCGCTGGGGAACCCAGACTGCTGTGGGTTATGTTTACTGTTGCCCAGTCTTTGCCTTGAGTTTGTGTGTGGTATCTTGTCTTGGTTCATGCTTAGGATAGTGTTTGAAGACCTTGAGAAATTTTCTTTTTATTAGAAAATTTTGTACCTGTACGCGGGTTTCTCTTGCATACAGTTGTGTACAAAGGCCTGCATATGTGGGTTTCTCTCTAGGACACTTGCATACAGTACGCGGGTTGCCCTTATATACAATCACGTACAAGCCTTAGCATTTGAATTTTTTGGTTAGGGTTTGCTTGTCCCTGTCCCTTTATAAAATTTGTTTGCTGGTTGGTCTTCCTTATAAGCATTATACTGTCATTTTGATGACCTTGTTGGCCACACCTTGTGCTTTCTTGTAAATCCCTTGAGTTCCTTTTGTTTGGATTGTCTTCTGTTTGCAATTTGAAGTGGATTTACCTGTTTTGGGTTATAAGTTTAAGTGTTGGTTGTCTGAATCAGTGATCAGGGTTCTGGACACTCTTTTTCCCATTCTATATTTGGATAGTGATTGGTTTGCCACTTACCTTTGTGTGATCTCAGTGATTTCTTGTCATTGTGCCCACCTAAGCTAGGGTTCCAAGTCTTCCCTTGTTGGTTGATATTTGGTCTTATTAATCTGTTTTACTTCACTCTGCTTGCTTTATACAGTTGATTGAATTCAAGCATACTCAAGTTTTGTGCATTTAGGTGCATAGTAGTCTTTGAGCATTTTAAAAAGTGAAAAGAAAACATTTTGAAGCTTTTGCAAGTGATTTTGCATAGAGTAGTTTTACTTTCAGTTTTTAAAATATAATCTCAGAAAACTACAAAAATATAGTCTTAGTTTTCTCTTTATCATTGCATTTTCATCAATTTATATTTACAAAAAGAAAAAAAGAAGTTTGTTTTAGTAGTGATAACTTGCTTTGAAAACATACACATTTGCTTTTTACATTTCTTATCGAGTCAAAAACATCATAGTCCTTCACTCCACTTCCTTATGAGTAAAGAAATAGCCCTTAAAATGAACGCAATAATTAAAATTTACTAGTAATTTTTATTTTTTAGGGCCATTCACCTACTAGCTTAGGCTAGACTTGTGGGCTAGGAAGTGTAAACGTCCGATAAGTTTTAAAATTCATACATAGTGGACCATTCAATAGGTAAATACTTATCTTTATCAATTGTATTTGGGAAGCTCCTCTCAAACAGGAGTCAAGCACGAGGCTGCGTGGAGGCATTGGACTGAGGAGATAACCCTCTGATTCCTTGTCGAAATGTAAATCAGGACTTTTACGCATCTAGGGATTCTGTCCTAGATAGAGTTTCAGGCTAAGCTATCCTACCCATGTGTATGAGTCAGGCTTGTGACTGTCCCCCTAGACTGTTGGTATAGCTAAGGTAGCCTTTAGTCTCATGACATTTAGGGTTCATACCTAGGTAAACAGGAAGGCTATTTCTGGTTCACCTTGGATGGGTTTGGAAGGTAACCCTTGTTGAAAGTGTAGGAGGGTGGCGGGTGATTCCTTTTCTTGTGCCTAAGAACCTCTTCAAGGATGCCAAGTAACTATTCTTCAGCTTTCTTCAGGAAAGCATATCTTTTACCCTTGCTGACTATTGAGACTCTAGGAATTTTCATAGTGATTGCTCTGTCATTTGTTTGTGTTGAGATGACCTTAGGGTTTGAATTGTCAAATTTACAATCATGGAGGACCAACCTATTAGAAGGTCATGAAGGTTGCAAAACATTCCTCCTCTCATCACATTGGAACCTCCACCTCCACCTCAAAGGTGGAGATTGGACATGGACGGTTCATTTGAACCGATAGAAGTAAGTGAAGTTTCAGGTGAACCGACACTTAGAGCTAACTGTTTTGATTTTAATACAGTTGAGATAGAAGAATTGCAGGCTGATGAGTTTGCAAGGAATTTTAACACACCCTTGACTGACTTAAACGATTCTGTGATTATCCAGGTTAGGCCTTTTGATTCACCTGTTTTAGGTGTCCCTATGGGCAGGATAATGTCTACTACAGGAGAAAGTTCTTTTGCTTTCACCTCAGCCTTTCCGGCTGAAGGGGTACTACCTCCCCCGGTAAGTACCCCTATATCTAGAATACCTACTACGCCATTGACTCCAGCGAGCCGAGTGGTCCATTCACTGGTTCCCATAAGCCTAGAAAGTGCTTCTGGTGACATGGTTACTGGGATCCCCAATATACCTACTGTTCCTTCTTCCTTTGCACACACTGCCCAGAGTGGTTTGGTAGGATCCTCGACTTTCGTCCAACGATTTCCTTGGAATGGGGGGCATATTCCCCCATCCACTCCATACGTAGGCCCAACACCTTCTTATGTAGGAGTGTAGTTTGGAAACACTACCTCTTATGGGCAAGGTTTCCAAACTCCGGTCTTGGCCCCGTTCATGAGCTCTCCCTTTTCTTTGTTTAGCGGAGGGATACATGCTCCCTTTTTTCAAACCCTAGTTTCAACTAAGACGACTCGAACCTTGTATACTGCACCTCCTACTCACAATCCTATGGCTTACGGATGGAATCCATTTCAAAGTAATCCATCCACTTCGCAACCAACGCCAGGGGGCAACCCCACCTTTACATATGGGTATTTAGGGGAAAGTCCCTCTAATCCCCAGACTGGCACTTTTGGTGCCCTGGTGTGACCCAAGTTTCCTTTTCTGGCAACATTAAACTTGCCAGATTTTTCAAAATTGATGAATGACCCGGTGAGGCATGACCCCTCGTGGCCACCTGTTCCCACCAAATTTCCATCGGACATCCCTAAATTCGAGGGCAAAGTTGGTGAATATCCTGGGGCTCATGGCACCACTTTTCATTTATGGTGTTCTTCTAATTCGCTGAATGAAGATTCAGTTAGGTTGAGGCAGCAAACTGGTACATTGAGTTTCCTTCTGCTGCGTTCAGTAGTTTTTGGGACTTGGCTAGTGCATTCCTTATCCACTTTCAGCTTCCGGTCCGATACGATTTCAGAATGGACTTGTTATCTACCTTTAGGCAGAACAAGGCCACCCACATATTGGATCATATCCAAGAGTGGAGGAGGTGAAAGAGCCTTATAAAAGCCACTATTCCTCCTGAATTCTTACTAGAGTGATTCCTTAAATCCCTGTTGCCTTACATATCTAAGGACATATCCACTTCAGGAATGACAAATGAAGAAGAAGCTATTCTTAGGGCCCAGCAATTGGATTTGATTTATTCACAATATGGGATCTTGTATGAGATTATCCCTGAGGCACCGAGGCCTACCCATGATACAGAGAAACCTAAGCCTGGACCCCATGCCGATGGTGTGGTTGGGTCTGTAAAATCTCCCACTGTAGAGTCTTTGGCCAAACAGTTTCATTAGCTGTCCATGAAGCATTCTATGGCAGAGGTAGCAAAGGCTGCCCCCTCCCCCCAAATTGCAAATTTTTTTGCACAAACCTCTCAGAAGGGAAATCAGCAGCCCGATGGGAAGAAGAAGAGAGGAAAGAAAGGGTAGGGAAATCAAAACAAGAAGAAACCCACGAACAATGATGATGGGGGCAAGAAAGAAAAGAAAAAGGTCAAATTCCCGTGTAAGTTGTGCCATGAGGATCACCTCACTCACCCTTATCCCCTTATGGAACAAGCGCAAAAGTTGCTAAAAGCTCAACAACCGACTGTCTTGAAGGATCCTTTTCCCCAAGGGCAGAACTCAGCTTCATCTTCTAATGTAGCAGGGGGCACTCCAAGTGCCCTTGACCCCAACTATATCAACATGGTCCGATCTTCGACTTTGCTACAGACTAGGAATAAAAATTACGAAAAGAGACTTCTGAGAAGGGTAATTCTATAGATGAAACTTCTAACCCTCTCACAATCGAGAAGCCTACTGAACCTATGCCTAAGAGATCGAAAGGTGTCTTTAAAAAGACCTTGCATAACCCTAATGCTAGGGCTACTTCAAACTACTCCATGGTTGAAGACTTAGCCCAAACCCCTTGTGCAATGTCAGCTTTAGAGGCGTTACAGAGCTGTCCCGCTCAGCGGGATGCCCTCTTAGCAGCCTTAGGTAGCATAGAATCATCGAGTCTCATGGTGAAATTTCACTTGTTTGATGTTAAAATTCACCTACCTTACCATGTAGCCTTATCAATAGATGTCATCCATGGTGGAAAGACCATTGGAAGGGAAGTTGTTGATGAGGGTGCTTCTACATGCATTATGTCCTTGTCATGTTGGAAAGCTCTCGGATCTCCAGAGCTAGTCCTATCAAACACTCTGCTTACTGCTTTCGACGGAAGGTCATTCCATCCGCATGGTATCCTACCGAATTTTGAGATTAAGTTGGCGGGAAAGCAGTGTCTGTTGAGGTGGAAGTGATTAACGCACCTTTGGACTATAATTTTCTTTTGGGAAGAAGCTGGACTTATGCCATGTCCGCTATTGTGTCAGTCGCCTTTCGGGTGGTAGTTTTTCCACACGAAGGAAAGTTGGTTACTGTTGAACAACTCAATTTTACTCGAAAAGGCCGCATGGAGTCTAATGAGTATGCTATGCCATTGGTTGGTCAGGTCAAACCTGCTGCATAGAGCTTGGGGGCTGGAATGTATGCATCACTGATGGGCACATTTGATCTTCCAGCCTCGATTAACTATATTGGTTCTACTAGTGTGGGGAAGTCCATAGCCACAGTTGTTGATAGGATCCTTGGGTTCTCCCTTCCCCCCATGAACCGGAAGTGCCCTTATCGGTAGTGGAAGTGGCTTACCAATATATCACTCAAACCACTGTTGATCCCATTCCAGACCCTCTCACAGTCTCAGAGGACCTGGAAGAAGTCTATTTTCCCACTTGGGTAGAAAACTCTTTGCACTCTATGAACTTTTTAGATATGGTTTTACCTTCTGATGAAGCCATTCTAGAAGCCATGTGTGGACATGGTAAGATCTGTGAAGATGTTCACCATCAATCTTATTTTCATCTAGAGCTAAGCAGGATAGAAAATCAAGAGTTTCATATGAGACTGTCAGATGATGTTGATACACCCATCAATCCCTTACCCAGGGAAGGAATGTTTGTCGATGGGAATATGGCAAATATTTCTACCACTATCCCTATCAACATCTCTGTCAACCCTGATGTCATGGAAAATATACATATAGGTGCAAACTGCTCTCCTGAAGAGACTGCAATCTATACAGCCTTGTTCAAGGAATTCCACGACGTCTTTTCCTGGTCATATGAGGAGATGCTAGGCATTGATCCATCGATAGTTGAACATGAGATCCGAACATACCCTAACGCTAAACATGTTCGGAAAATGTTAAGACTTGTTAACCCGTGTAAAGTAGAAGCTATGAAAGCTAAAGTTGAAAAGCTGTTGAACGATGGTTTCATTTATCCCATAGCTCTGACGGAATGGGTATCCAATCCTGTTCCTGTTGATAAGAAGTAAGGGACCATACGTGTCTGTACTGACTTCAGAGATTTGAATAAATCCTATCCTAAGGACAACTATCCCATGCCATTTATAGACCAAATTATAGATGCTTGCATGGGAAGTGAAGTGTTCTCGTTTATGGATGGTTTCTACGGATACAATCAAATTCAAATAAAACTAGAAGACCAACATAAAACTGCTTGCATTTTTCCTTGGGGTACCTTTGCGTACAAAAAAATTCCATTTGGATTGAAAAATGCTGGTGAAACCTTTCAACGGGAAATGTAATTTTCCTTCCATGATATAAAAGCCATTGTCGAACCTTACCTTGACGATCTGCCTGCACATTCTCATAAGAGGATTGACCATCCAGATCACTTATGGTTGATATTTGAGCGATGTAGATACTATAAGATCCGCTTGAATCCCCACAAGTACGTGTTCTATGTCAAGTTAGGAAGACTACTCGGATTCATTGTCTCTAATAGAGGCATCCAGGTGGATCCATTAAAATTAGAGGCCATTGCAAATCTGCCTCCTCCTTGTTCTATCAGGCAACTTCAAAGACTACAGGGAAAGTCTAATTTTCTTCAACATTTTGATTGTTAACTATGCCAAGATTACCAAGGGTTTCATGCGCCTGTTAAAATAGGACACCCCATTTGTATGGGATGAAACTACACAACTCGCTTTCGAGGCATTGAAAAAATCTTTGTTGTCAGCACCTTTACTGCGTACGCCAGATTACTCTAGGGATTTGATATTGTATCTGGCAGCATCTGAGTCGACCATTGGGGTAGTCCTGGTCTAGGAAAATGATAAGCTCTAGGAGCATGTCGTTTACTATCTTATCCGTGCTTGAACTCAGGTACTCCTACGTCGAGAAATTGGCCTTAGCAGCTGTCTATGTTGTTCAAAGGTTACGTCACTACATTTTGTTGAGGACTACAATAGTAGTGGCAGATGTGAATCCTTTTCAATATGTTTTGTCTCGATGGATTTTTGGGGGCAAATTCAACAAATGGATAGTCATTCTCCAAGAGTTTGACTTGGATTTCTAGTTTGCTAAGTCTAAAAAGTCCTTAGTTTTTGCTGAGCTTATAGCAGAATTTCCAATAGAAGAAGATGTAGTCATTGAGGATGACTCATTGCCATAAGAGAAGTTCTTCTTGATAGCCACCTCTGACCCCTGGTAAGGAGATATACTTATTTATCTCTAGACTTTGAAGTATCCTGCAGCTTTCTTGCAGGAATAACGACGTAAATTATGCCTTCATGCTAAGAACTACCTCATCATAGGAGATATTTTATATCGAAGAGGGGTAGATTCCATTTTGCGTCGATGTCTTACCCATGAGGAAGCAGAGATTGTCCTGAATGATTCCCATAGTGGAGCATGTGGGGTTCATTTATCTGGGTTAGCGACATCCCAGAAGATACTACGTGTCGGTTATTTCTGGCCCACAATCTTCAAAGATTGTGTGGAAGTGGTGAAGCGTTGTTATCCTTGTCAGCTTTACAGCAAAAAAATGCAGTCACATCCTACTCCATTGTTTCCCTTTGTCTCGGTGGGCCCCTTCATGAAATGGGGGATTTATTACATGACATGCAACCTAGCCTCAGCTGGGGGGCACAAATATATCATTGTCGTTGTGGACTATTTTATGAAATGGGTAGAGGCAATGCCCACCTTTAAAGCCAATGGGGAAACAACATCTTTCTTCGTATTCAATCAGATTATAGCACGGTTTGGTATACCCAAGGTGATTGTCACTGACCATGGTAGTCATTTTCAAAATAGCATGATGAAAAAACTAACCACTATGCTTGGATTCAGACAAGAGCATTCATCTTTGTATTATCCTCAGGAAAATGGTCAAGTTGAGGCTGTTAACAAGACTTTGAAGACTATCCTCAAACGTACTATTAATGCAGCCCGTTCTAATTGGCATATCATGCTATACCCTACTCTTTAGGCGTACCGAACTAATGTAAAAACTGCTACGGGTTTCTCCCCCTTCCAACTCATTCATGGAGTGGAAGTCGTTACCCTGGTTGAATGTGAAATCCCATCTTTGAAAATAGCTATTCATGTGTTACCCGATACCACAGAGCTTGAAGAACGTCTAGTACACTTAGAACACCTGGATGAGCAGTGTAGAGATGCGCTGACAACAAATCAAGATCATAAGAATAGGGTCAAAAGCCAATATGATAGGTCGGTCAAACCTTGGATTTTGTCTGAGGGGGAACTTGTTTTGCTTTGGGACCAAGACAAAGAACCCCTAGGGGTAGGAGAACTCAAGGCCATGTGGTTAGGGCCTTATGTACTGTCAAAGGTCTTAAAGAAGGGCGCATATGAGTTAATAGATTTTGATGGGAATAAGCTACCTGAGCCTAGAAATGGGCTCTATCTGAAGAAGTACTATGCTTAGGATTAGTAATTTTTCTTGTATTTTATTGTATGTATGTTTATGTACACTAGTTCGTCGGTTTGTGTTTTTTATACCATCTGCTGGTTGTTGCAGATGTCTTCCGAGAGATACGTAGGTTTCGCTGATGGTGCCAGTCACCACACTTGTAATCTTGCTTCAATAGCATGGGTCATTTATTCTCCCTCGGGACAGTTAGTCGCCTCAGGAGGTGCTTACTTAGGTCCTGCTTCTAATAATGTTGCTGAGTATAGGGATGTAATTGAGCTTCTATGGGATGCTTTGTCACGTGGTATCACTCAGCTGGAAGTCCGAATGGACTCTCAACTGGTGGTTTCCCAGCTCAATCGAGATTATCAGGTGCGAAACCCTATTCTATTGCGTCAGTTCATGCAAGTTAGGTTATTGGAAAGAAATTTTAAGTTCATTACATTCAATTACATTCCAAGAAATCAGAATTCATTGATTGATGCATATGCTAATTACATTTTGGATTGGAATCTAACACATATTTCATAAAAACATACACATACACATAAAAACATTTGTAAATAAACCGACAATATATATATATATATATATATATATATACATATGTGTGTGTGTGTGTGAATATATTTCTATAGATAGGTCGAGTTCTTGATCCTCAAATCTAGTCATAACTATATAATATAAAAAAATATGGATCATAGTCCATCAAAATTCCCTAGATCTATGCTGGACCACCTTGGTCTCCCCCGGTCTCCCTGTACTCTGGCTTCGTCAGCCTCCTCAGCTTCGGCAGCCTCAACAACATATATGTACACTAAAACAGCTCTGGCTACCCGCCTCAAAAGGTGTATCCAGATGGGTGGTACTCCAACCACATACTCCTGCATGATGGCTAGGATGTGCTCAATCCTCAAAGTGGGTACTCTTTGTGTAAGCCTGGCTAGCTTCCCCTCTAGAACCCTGATAAGCACCTGGTCTTCACCTAAGACAGGACAAACAAACATATGTGGGTGCCCTTCAGGGCGGACCAGTCCAATATCTGCATTTTGACATGTTTATAGGATTAGAACTCTTATACATATGTATACATCCCTATATTTTAAAATTCATAAAAAATTTAAAACTTGAAAATTAAAAATTACCTAGCTCTCCCCATGCTCCTCCTAGAGGGAGGACAAGGTCTGGGTCACCATGGAAATCCATCCCAACATATGGAAACTGCTCCATTGCTGGTAATTGCCACACCCACCAAAAGTAGAAGTCATCATTGTATACACTCTACACTGAGCCACCTCCTCCCTGGTGGAGGAATATATCTCCCCATCTGCTCAGACTAGGTTGACAAGGAGATCAGACCAGTAGGGGTATTGCAGGGCTCAATACTGGCATTCTCTCTCAAAGAAGGAAATGAATATACTAGAATACCCAAAGTTCTTCCTCCTTCCTCTCTTGCAGTCAGAGAGTTGTTTTCTCAAAATCGGGACAACTCCTGAACACCAATCATATAAAGCCCCCTGCATGCAGTCCACTGCCAACCTCATTTGGTTCCATGTAGTGAGATGAAGAGAAGATGATCCTACAACCCTCACTATGGTACTTATTAGTACCTAAAGGGGAAGATCACGTATATGTGTAATAGGGATGCAACTCCCTCTCTTTTGGGTCCCCGGTGCGCAGTATACATCAATGTAGTTTTGGACACTTAGAGGATCACCGCCTCTGCCGGTGCCCTCCAAGTTGACTAGAGCCCCTCGTCGTGACAGACCGACAATGAAGTAGATATCTTGTGAATTAATCTCCAAGGATTCACCTTGAAGGTCAAACATGCCCAAATCATGGTCCCAGTAGTTTATCATGAACTCTAGCAGGCGGACATTGGCCCGCATAGGTGATCTGCAAAAGAATTTCAACAACCCACTTGAATGTAAAACATTCACAGTGGGGGCATCCTGGAGTGCATTTTGATCCATATCCTCATGCTCATGCTCCCTCCATTCAAGCACCATCTTCACACCTAGAAAAAAAATCATTGTGAACCTTTAGTGTCATATAAAAATTCAAAATTTTGACTCTATATATCTTTTTTCCCCTTCACGCAGCATACGTGACTGTCTAGTTATACATGTCGTGTACTGTACGCGACTATCCTTTAGGGAAACTCACGTATAGAACACATGTACACGAGTTTCAATATAGCGAACCCACGTACACAGCGTGCCTTGCTTTAGGGCGCTCAAAAATATAAAATTTAAACTCAATTTTGAAATTTGCTAGGATCAAATTGAAGAGCTTGGGGTGTAGTCTTACCTGACACTTGCGGAATTGGATTTCGTCCACTGGATTGTCCACACCGATCAAATGAAGGTAGAGGTAAAAAATTTCTTCTTATGGCTAAAATTCAAAATGCTGAGTTTTATTTAGTTTTTTGAACTATTTATAGAAATTATATTTCTTAAGTGAGTTTTTTGCCTATAGTTCATATTTTATCAAACTAATCCCATCTCTTTTTTCCTTGTAACAGGTTTTTCATCGTTCTAAAGTGTTTTTTTCTCATATAGGATGGTTTTATGTCATTCCACATGCATTTTTGCATCTATACTGATTCCATTTGAAATTTAGTAATCAAAATTTTAACCACGGACTATGGTATTTTAAACCATGAGATCCTTGTCTTTACCATCGTTCTTCTGTGGATAGGGCCTTCCTCTCATGAGTATCCTAATTTAGAACCTATGATGTCTTTGGATACTCATGCTACAGTTGTGTTCGGTAAAGGGGAATCCTTTTAGTTATTTTTCACGCCAAATGGAGCCTCATTTTGGTCTCTTTTTACAAGCTATCCCTTTATAGGACTCCCCACCCTTATGGAGTTTATTTAGGCCCAGGTCTGACTCCTTAAATTAGACTTGACTGCCAAGTTAACTTGTCTGTTCAAGCTCATTAAGAATATGTGAATGGGCATCTGCATTGGTGGTAGGTTATCTCTTTCTCAGACCATGTGGAATAGAACGAGAAAGGATCACTCTCTTTTTTATGGAATTGAGAAGATTATTATCAAGCATAGGTTTATCACTTTTCCGGACTTGAGGGACTAAATTTATGGAAAAGGAACTCCCGGTATGAGCTTAGTTTTCTCTTTTTCGTGCTCTAGACCTAAACATGAAAAAGATTCTGAGTGTACTTTTGTTGATGTATTTGTAACTTTGGAATGTATTCATCTATGTATCTTATGTATTGTAACCCGATGTTTATTCTGGGATGTATCCATGATGTAATTGAGTCATGTTGTCATGCCCCAATGTTCCAATCGGGAGGATCAACAATGTAAACAAGTCATGTCAAGTCATTGTGGGTAACCCTATGATTGTTTAAGGGTTAAAGTCCCCATAGTTCTGGGGCACTAGGGTTATTAGACTCTCCTAGTAGAGGTTGGACCTAGTAGGGTTTTAGTCATGCCAGGATTAGTATAAATAGAGATATAGACTCTCTATTTAACACACATCACAAACACACTCAAGTGCAGTGCATAGTTGAGGAAGGAGAATACACTGGGGCTCGATAAGAAGAAGGTTTTTGCTATTGGGAGATCACTTACTGTTTTGGGATTTTACTATTTTGGTGCTGATTCTATCTTTGAGGAAGTTGTGGGGTTTTCTCCATTTATGGTTTCCCCGATGAAAAAAACTGTGTTCATTGTCTCTTGTGTTTGATTATTGTACTTGTTATTCTCTCAGTTAAAGATCCTAATAATGCTAGTTTAATGTTGAAAAACTAACATGGTATCAGAGCTAACCTGAGAAGAAGACACTGTGTAGCTATGGAAACTAGGGCTTCCTATTTTGTGGATCTCTCTCCACATATTTTCAGAAAAAGTAGGGTGGAATAACTCTCCTCCCTAGGGTGCATATTTCTGTCGAAGCAGAATCCAATTCTGAGGTTTTTCAGTTTTGGACCCGACACTACTGCCGAATATTAGGGATTTTCACAGAAGAGGAAATTTTCAGTGAGCCCAGGCCTGGATTGATCTCCTCCCCAAAATTGAAGTTAGGGATAAATTTCAAGGCATTTGGGTGGACAGATCTCTGGAAAAGCAAAACCCTAATTTGCTCCTGATCTAGTACTGCAGGATTTCAGCTCCAAATCCAAATCTGATATCTTGACCTGGTAAGATCTAAATATTTTGTATTTCCATTTGAGGTTCTCAGTTTAAGATGTCTCATCATACCAAGCTTGATGAAAAGCTTGAAGGAGCTGATAACTTCTGAGCCTGGAAGTATAGGATCTCCCTGGTCCTGGAAGAAAATGAGTTGGACTCCTATATCAATGAGGAGGTTCCAGTTCTAGAGGGAGATGAGGAAAAGGCCTTACATAAGAAGAATTTGGTTATGGAAAAGAGGATCATTGCTGATTCTATCAAGGATCACCTTATCCCACAGGTGTCCTCTCTCAATACACCTAAAGCTATGTTTGATGCCCTAACCAAATTGTTTGAAGGGAAGAACATAAACCAGAAGATGAATTTGAGGAATCAACTGAAGAATGTGAAGATTCAGAATGTAGAGACCATCCAGTCTTACTTCACAAGGGTTTCTCAGATCAAGGAACAATGGAAGCAGTAGATGAAGAAGTGGAGAATGTAGAAATTATGATGACCACCTTGAATGGTCTCCCTAGGACATGGGACTCTTTCATTCAAGGGATCTGTGCTAGAAAGAAGTTAGTCAAGTTCAGCAGACTCTGGGAAGAATTTTCTCAAGAATAAGCTCGGATAGCAGCTCAAGAAGAGAAGTTGGGAAGTGAAGATCAAGCTCTCACAGTTCACTCCAAGAAAGGCAGAAGAAGATCTCATTACTCCAAAGGTAAGGATCCTCATCATAGAGATAACAGTAGAAGGGACCTATCTAGAATGAGATGTTATACATATGATGAAAGAGGACACTTTGTAAAAGAATGTCCTAAGAACAAGGTTCACTCTCATAAGAATAAGGGGAAGAAAAGAAGACATCATGTTCATGCTGCAGAGGATGATGAACCATCCAAGAAAAGAACCAGATATGAAAGTGAAAGTTCTTCTAGTGAAGATGAATATGTTTTGATTTCCGCTCTTACGTGAAACATTAATCATGGAAGTGATGATTGGATTATAGATAGTGGGGCTTCCAAACATATGACTGGGTTCAAGGAATCCTTTGTGAAACTCTTAGAACATGAATCACCTCACAAGGTAAAACTAGGAGATGACTACCAATATCCAATAAAAAGTAGTGGGGAATCTTCCTATAAGCTAGACTCTGGAAAGTCTATAACAATGAAGGAAGTATTGTTTGTCCCAGGGCTCAAGAAAAACCTTCTCTCCATATCAGTACTAGATGCAAAAGGAATGAGAGTTGCATTCATATATGGTCAAGTCATCATGTGGCCAAAAGGAAAGACTATCGATGATGCAGTGGTGATTGGAAAACAAGAAGGAGGATTGTACAAATTAAAGGGCCATCCAGAACAAGCATTGGTCCATGAAACAGTAGAGCGAAGTGAAATTTGGCATAGAAGGCTTGCACATGTGCATTACAGAGCACTGCCAATTGCAAGCAAAGCTATTGAAGGTCTTCTAGAATTCCAAGAAAAACATGACGGGGTCTGCAAAGGATGTGTGAAAGGAAAGAATACAAAGAAGACATTTCCTAGCAGTGAAAGCAAAGCCAAAGGAATCCTTAAAATCATCCACTCTGATGTATGTGGTCCTATGTCATCAAACTCACTAAGCAGGTATGCATATTATGTTTCTTTTATTGATGATTTTTCTAGGAAGACATGGGTTTAATTCATGAAGAAGAAAGATGAAGTATTCAACAAATTCAAGGAATTCAAAGCCTTGATCGAGAACCACACTGAAAAGAAGATCAAGACCATTCGATCAGATAATGGCAGAGAATTCACTTCAAATGAATTCAAAGAACTATGCAAAGAATCAGGGATTAAGAGGGAGTTGTCCACTCCTTATAATCCACAACAGAATGGGATTGCGAAACAGAAGAACAGAACTATCATGGAAGCTGCAAGAGCTATGCTTCATGATCAAGATCTTCCTATGCATCTTTGGGTTAAAGCTGCCAGAACAATGGTGTATGTATAGAACCGTACTCCACATAGAGTACTGAAGAACAAGAATCCTGAGGAAGTCTTCTCCGGTAAGAAACCAGAAGTCAGCCATCTCAGAATATTCGGCTGTCCTGTATACAAACACATTCCAAAAGAGAAGAGAACAAAATTAGATCCTTCAGGAAAGAAGGGTATATTTGTGGGATACTCTGAAAGATCGAAGGCTTACAGAATATATTTCCCAGGATACAAGAAGATTGACATCAGCAGGGATGTGACATTTGATGAAGACACAACTTACAACAAATCTAGAACAAGACCTGCTGAAGAACCTGAAGAAGAAGAAGCACCCAGAATTCATGATACAACCATGAATGAAGAAACTCAATGAGAATATCGATATTTTGAAGAACCACAAAGACTTGTAGATCCACCTCTGGAGAATAATTCTTATAAGAGGAAACCTGCTTGGGTACATGAAATTATCCAAGGTGCGGAAAGATATGGAGCTCCAGAAGAGAATCATAGAGAAAGAAAGAGGACCAGATTCTACTCCAGGTATGTAGCTTTACTATGTGATTTCACAGATAAAGAACCTTCTAGTTATGAAGAAGCAACAGAACGAAAAGAATGGAAGGATGCTATGATCGAAGAGTATCAATCAATCATGAAGAATGATGTTTGGGATATTGTTCCAAGACCATAAGGAAAGTCAGTTGTAACTTCCAAATGGATCTACAAGATCAAACATGCTGCAGACGGTAACATTGAAAAATATAAGGCAATATTTGTGGCTTGTGGTTTCTCTCAGAAAGAAGGAATAGATTATGAAGAAACCTTTGCTCCTGTAGCCAGATACACTTCCATCAGATCGGTACTTGCTCTGGCTGCAGTGATGAAATGGAAGATACACCAGATGGATGTCAAGACTGCTTTCTTGAATGGTGTAGTGGAAGAGGAAGTGTATGTAGAGTAGCAACTCAACTTTGAGAGTCATGACAGGGAGTCTCATGTGTGCAGATTGAAGAAAGCCCTGTATGGTTTGAAACAGGAACCCAGGACCTGGTACAGCAGAATTGACAGCTTTCTATCTAGTTTGGGATTTAACAAGAGTAAAGCAGATTCCAACCTTTAGTACAAGGCTGAAGATGGAAACCCAGTGATGCTTCTACTATATGTAGATGATGTATTTGTGACAGGTATGGATGGGTTGATTGCTGATATGAAGAGAAAGCTTGCTTCCGAGTTTGAAATGAAGGACTTGGGGATGATGCATTATTTCCTAGGTATGGAGGTGTGGTAGAGTATAGATGGAATCTTCCTTGGACAAGGGAAGTATGCAGTAGAGATCCTGAAGAGGTTTGGGATGATGGATTGCAAGGCTATGGCCACACCTATGGCATCGAACCTGAAGCTATTGAACAATGATTCACTAGAGTCGGTTGATGCTATGATGTATCGTTAAATCATTGGGTCCTTGATGTACCTGACGAACACAAGACCAAATATTTGCTTTGCTGTGAACACCTTGAGCTAGTTCCTGACAGATCCGAGACATGTTCACTTGATTGCTGCAAAGCATATTCTGAGGTACTTGAAGGGTACCGTTAATTATGGGCTCAAGTACGATGCGAATCAGAAGATTAACCTGGAGGGTTATGTTGATTTAGATTGGGCAGGTAGTGCCATCGATAGGAAGAGCACTTCAGGGTGTTGCTTCAGTATGGGATCAGGTGGGATCTCTTGGTTTAGCAAGAAGCAATCCTGTGTGGCACTGACTACAGCTGAAGTAGAATATGTCGTAGCTTGTTCAACTAATTGTGAGGTAGTATGGCTGAGGAAGCTACTGTCTAATTTATTTAATCTCCAGTTGGATGCTACTTGTATACATTGTGACAACCAAAGTTGTGTGAAGTTGTTAGAGAATCCAGTGTTCCATGACAAGTCAAAGCATATCGAGATCAAGTATCACTATATCAGGGATATGGTGTAGAGGGGAGTAGTAAAGCTCCAGTATGTTGCAACGGAGGAACATATAGCTAATGTATTTATGAAGCCATTGGCTAGGCTAAATTTCGAGTACTTTAGGGAGAAGCTTGGTGTTCTCTAGATCGAGGTTTTCTCTAGGGGAAAGTGATGAGACCCATAGCCATTCTGACATGGTGAGAGGATTGGTTCCTTTCATGGTCATATGTAAGGGTTGAGTCATTCTGTCATGGTGAGAGGATTGGTTCCTTCCATGTTAGATATGAGTGCTGGCCATTCTGTTGAGTAGGACAGATGTAAGGGAAACTGCCATTCTGGGAATGGAGGCACCTGGTCAGTTACCAGGAAAACTCAGTCTAGGATTGAGAAGCCATTTTCATGCGACAAAGGGATGTGTTCCCACTTGATCAGATGTAAGGGCTGAACCATTCTATCATGGCTAAAGGATTAGGTTCCTCCCATGTCATATGTGAGTGTTGGCCATTTCGATGAGCAGGTCGGATGTAAGGGAAACTGCCATTCTCTAGGAGAATGGAGGCACCTAGTCAGTTACCACGTAGCTCAGTCTAGGACCGGGGGCCATTCTGATATGACTGTTGGGATGTGTTCCCTCATGATCAAATATGAGTGCAATCCCTTCCATCATTGTTGTTGGGATGTGTTCCCTCATGATTGGATGTAAGTGCAGAGCCCTTCCATCATTGTTGTTGGGATGTGTTCCCTCATGGGTGGATGTAAGTGCAGAGCCCTTCAATCATTGTTGTTGGGATGTGTTCCCTCATGGGTAAATGTAAGTGCAGAGCCCTTCCATCATTGTTGTTGGGATGTGTTCCCTCATGGGTGGATGTAAGTGTAGAGCCCTTCCATCATTATTGTTGGGATGTGTTCCCTCATGGGTGGATATAAGTGCTGAGCCTTTTCAATAGGGTTGTTGGGATGTGTTCCCTCATGATTGGATCTATGTGTTGTGCCTTTTTGATGTGATTATTGGGATGTGTTCCCTCATGATCAGATGTGAGTGCTGGGCATGCCATTCTGACGAGCAGGTCAGATATAAGTGTTGAAGAAGACCTACATGGAAGCTAGGCCTACAACCAGCATGAAAAAGGGCTGGCTCTGTAGAAATTCTTGTGACGAGAAGAATCATGAGATAGCCCCAGTGATGATCTAGATCGAGTGATGATATAGATACAGTGATGATGCCCAGTGATGATCCATATCGAGTGATGATCCAGATCTAGTGATGATGATCCAGATCCAGTGATGATGCCCAATGATGATCCAAATCTAGTGATGATCCAGATCGAGTGATGATTCAGATCGAGTGATGATCTAGATCCAAATATGAAGATGACTTGAAGACAAATATGACTTGAAGACTAAGAAGACTTAAAGATGCAGATGATGAGATGATCCAAAGAAGAAGACCAGTGCTGAAAATTGTGTCGAAATAATACCTTCCTAGTTAAGAGGGAGTGTTGATGTTTTTGTAACTTTAGAATGTATTCATCTATGTACCTTATGTATTGTAACCCGATGTTTATTCTGGGATGTATCTATGATGTAATTGAGTCATGTTTTCATGCCCCGATGTTCCGATCGAGAGGATTAATAATGTAAACAAGTCATGTCAAGTCATTGTGGGTAACCCTCCAATTGTCTAAGGGTTAAAGTCCCTACAGTTTCGGGGCACTAGGGTTATTAGACTCTCCTAGTAGAGGTAGGCCATAGTAGGGTTTTAGTCATGCCGGGATTAGTATAAATACAGATCTAGACTCTCTATTTAACACACATCACAAACACACTCAAGTGTAGTGCATAGTTGAGGAAGGAGAAGACACTAGGGCTAGATAAGAAGAAGGTTTCTGCTATCGGGAGATCACTTACTGTTTTGGGATTTTACTATTTTGGTGTTGATTCTATCTTTGAGTACGTTGCGGGGTTTTCTCCATTTATGGTTTCCCCGATGAAAAACACTGTGTTCATTGTCTCTTGTGTTTGATTGCTGTACTTGTTATTATCTCAGTTAAATATCCTAATAATGCTATCTTAATGTTGAAAAAATAACAACGTTATGTATTTGTCATGCTCATTAAACACTAAAGAACAAAGAATTGAGTTTATTGTTGTAAGCCCCATTTCTCGTACTCAAATAGATCTTTCCAAGTGATATTGCTTTCCTTCACACTCGTAAAACTCAAGATACATGTTTTTCTCAAAGGAGCGTTGGGTAGGTGGTAATTTAACCTTTTTCAGACCTTCCTGACTAAGTATGAAAAAGGTTCACCTTTTCTTCTACGGAAGTTAAGAGAGTTCATCTATGGTATGTTTTATACTTTTCCGGCCTTAGGAGACTAAATTGGATGAAAAAGGACCCCCCTGGAGTCTTCTTTGGAGTTTTCATACTCTCTAAATGTGAAAACACCAACTGAGCTTGTACTAGTTCGGGATCATTAAATCCACGAATCAGTGACACTATCAAGCATTATTCCCTCTTTTCTTCAAGCTTGTTAAAAAATGAAGAGAGATCCGAGTTGACTTTCTTGGACTCGTTAAAATGTAACAGGGAAGGTAAGGAAGAAGTTTTCTCTTGTTTTTTAGTTAGTGGCAGCATGCCATCCTTGAACATAGCACTCTCTATATTTTTCAATACCCATGTCTCATTGTTTACTTTTAGTTCAGCTATTACTTCGAGTTTATTACTCCTCCTCTTATCAGTTCTACCTGGGGAATCTGATCATGTCTCCTACATGATAGATAAGTCTAGTTGTTCTATCTATAAAGTTATAAGTTGCCTTGGGTCATCTCTATGTCGTGCTCATTGTTCAAGGAATTAACTCAATGTCTGATCTATAGCCTGATGCCATCATTGTCGTATCTATTATCACTTGTGTCTCCCTCCCTTTACCCAGTTCCTAGTCACTCTTGTGATCCATTGGAGGATCTATTGCCTTCCTTATCATAGTATGGTTCCACATCAGTACTTCCTAACGACGAAGACCTAGAGTTTTGATGATTGTACCTCAGGATTCACTTTCATCATTAGTGAATTCCTTTGCTTCAGTTGTCGATAATCACCTATTGATTGACAATCTGTTGAATCCAATCCATGTTCGACTTCAACCTACATTTATTCACATGGATTGGATTGTATTGGTTCTTTGGGATTGTTTATGAAGACCTTAGTTCCCTCACTATGGACTAAGTTGGGAAAGATTCTGTTCTACTTATGAACACAACTTCCAGATCTTTGAAGTCTCATCATTATTGTATATTGTGGCTTCAATCCACTTTTGTAATATACATGGTCTTGTACCCGTACTATATGATGTAAACAAGCATTTGTAAAGGAGCTGGTGTTCCAGTATATTGAACATAACATCCTCATATATGACTTTGTATATGACATTATTATGTATTTGTTTCAGGTACTACCTATGCTCCATTGGATTTCTGAGTTCTCCAAAGATAAATATTATAATGTATTTCGGCCATTGCTTCCCTCTGACCTCACACATTATCAACCCAAATGGAACTTCTCTGTCTGAGTGCCGACACTGCATTTGTTGGCACACAAAAGGACACTTATGGATTGAAGGTTTCCTAAAACACTATAGATGGGCATGACATGAGATGCATTCACTATCCACCTAGCTTGTCATTTTTACCTTTTTACATGTTGATTGCTATATGCGACTCTTTCCACAGTAACTCGTGTACAAACGTGACTATCTCCATAGCATACCGCATACTATACGTGAGTATTGTCGTTGCAACCCGCGTACAGATCTGTACGCAGGTTCCCCTTATAGCAACTCGCGTGTCATATGCGGGTTTCCAGTATCAATACTCGCGTACGCCTCCATTCGACATTAAAAATAATAAAACATGATTAATGGAGATTTGTTAATCCTTAAACATTAACTATCTTAATTGTCTCAACCTCCTCAACCTTCGAAACTGCTCTATTTTCCTAAGTATAAATAGGGGCCTTGGGGAGGGAATTAATCAATCATACTTAGAGAGCAAAGTTATGCTAGTGGTATATCTTCAGAAGTCTTTGGAGCAACAGAACTCAGAATCCTTTGGTTGTAGAGGAGTCCTTGTTTCAGGCATTGGGTTGTACACTTATCTCATTCACTATTGTTAATAAACAGAATCCTTCTTCCAACTTTGTGTTGACTCTCTTTCATGTATCATGGTTTGATCAATATTTATGATTAAGAACTCTATATATTGTTTATCTAACTTGTCATATATACATGTATAATATTGTACTTGGAGGATTTGCTTTTCGCAGGTGAAGGAGGTGCATCCCTGAAAGCTTTGGAGAGGAGCAGAGCGGGAGAAGACAAAGCTTGGATCAACCATCGTTAATCAGGTGAGTCCATTATATCTTCCTATTTCCTTTATATACTTTAAAGCTGATTGTATGCAAGTTTTAAGAGTACGTTGGTAACCCTAGACCCTCGGTTATAAGGGTGTTTATTTCTGAACAACATAATGATATTTCATACTTCTTACATTTCAAGAAAAAATTCTTTAAATTCCTAATATGTTCCTTATCAAATCTAGAGTACACACTAAGATCATCCATATAGGCCACTATGAACTTATATTTTCCTCCAGAAAGGCGATGTCCATGGCTCACTGGAAAGTGGCCCTTACATTCATTAGACCAAAGGGAATATTAACATACATAAAATTACCCCATGCTATAGTGAAGGAAGTCTTCTCTTGATCTTGAGTAAAAACCTTTATTTGATTGTATCTTGAAAAACTATCCATGGTGTAAACCTCTCAGACCCCACCACAATCTGAAAATGTGTTCCATCTTAGGAAGATGATAGTTTCCTTTCAAGGAGACTTTGTTAATATTTTTAAAATCTATACAGATCCATACTTCACCATTCTTCTTTATAACGAGTACCACATTCACAACTGATTTGTTAGCCTCAGAGTTATAATGATCTTGGAATTGAACAATTTTCTGATCTCTTTCTCAATGAAAGGAAAAAACTTTGGATTAACTCTTCCTAGTTTCTTTATAAAAGGTTTCTCACCACGCATTATAGGGATAGTGTGTTGTATGATGGAGGTATCATACTCCTTAATATCCTCATAGCTCCATGAAAATATGCCTGTATACTTTTTCATTTGATTGATATAATCCTCCTTTTCTTTGGTAGGAAATATCCTTGATAGTTTTATGATATTTGGGTGGTCTTTGGTCCCTATATTGTTATCTTCGACGACATCATAAGAAAGTTTCATATTCGTATTCTTAGGGACATCGTTTTGGTCGAACATCTTCTATAGAGGGATCAGGATCCTAGGAATATGATTTCCTTTCAATTGCACTATATCCCTCCCTCCCAAGCAATTCTTGTACTTCATGTTTTCGGTGATCCCTTCTTCACTATCTTCAGTATCTTGAAAACCCTCAAGATTGTCATTTTCATTATCTACCTGAGTGTTTACAAACTTGCCAGATAACTCCAAAAATATCTTAATATGCATATCATCTTCGAAAAACTACCATTATTTGGAATTATCTAGTATGGAGGGCATGCTTATAATGTCAAACTTATACTTCTTTTGGCTAGTAGTGGGGGTTTTGAATTTTCCAGCAGCAACAGCTAAAGAGTCAGCCACTGTGTTTTCATATCTGGGGACCACTCTGATTGTATGCTCAGTAAATTAATTACCAAATATGTCCCATACTTCATTTCTATATGCTTCAATTATTGGATTCCTGGTTTGATAGCTGTCATTTACTTTATTTATTACTAGCTCTGAGTCCCCTATGAATTGTATCCTTTTGGATCCCAAATCCTTAAAATCATGCATCCCCAACAATAAAGCTTCATACTCTGTGACATTGTTAGTACATTCAAAAGTTAACTTATAATTGATACTTTCAAAATACCTGATGGGAGAAATAATATACACACCCGCACCTATACCAACCTTAGCCACCGATCCATCAAAATACATGGTCCAGAGGCCTTCTTCTTTCTATTTCTTCTCTAAATCTTCTTGTTTCTTTGCAGACTCTTCTTCCTTATACTTTACTTCAATAGGTAGAGAAACTTCAAGATTATAGGGAGAAGCATCATTAAAGAAAATGGAAGATCCCAAGCAGTATCAATATCATAGATGGAAAGGTCATTTGGTTTGTCCTAGCTGCTAACTAATATATGGGGATATTTTCTCACTGTACAGTTTTTTACTCCCTGTAGCCACATGAATGATAGCATGGGACATGTCCATTTGTAAACTTCCCTTTAATTTAGAGGTCCAAGACCTTGATAGTAATACAACAAATTTTGGAGGGATGTCTGCTACAACAACATCCATTACTACAGTTTTAGAGGGAATTTCTGTCAAAGTTACCATCATATCTTTAATCATCCCGAGAAATTTTACCTTCCTGGAATCAAAAGAGTACATATCTTTATAGGCTCTAGTAACTTCTAATCGCAAGCTTTCTACTACTCCCTTTGGCATCAAATTATGGGAAGCACCAAAATACAACATGGCATTATGCACAACCATATCATGTACATTTAGAGTTAGGTAAAGGGGGGGAACTGCATCTTCACCTCCATTTTCCATTTTAGACCCAAAGACAATAGTAGGAGCATCATCATTCACTTATAATATATCAGGTTGAAAATCTCCCCGATTCTTAACCATACGTGTTATCTTGTCCCCATATTCCCTATTTCTCAGCAACTCATTAAAAGGGATGGATATTTTTACCTTTGAAATCTTTGTTTGACGGTTGAAAGTGAATTTTTTTTTTTCCATGTCTATCAGTGCTAGTTGTCTAAGCTTCTTTGCCTTTTCTATTTTATTTATAGTTTCTTTATGTACAATTTGTTCTTTTTTTCTTTTTTTCTTATCAGTGTTCTGTTGACTTCTATAAGGATGATTTGGATTGATCCTTCCCCTACTAATAGTAACCTCTCTATTTTTGAATTGAATCCTCCTTTGGACATCATCCATAGCATGTAGGTACCCCTTTTGATATTATTCTAATTCTATCTTAAAATCCTTATTGGCATCCTCCTGAGCATAAATGTTATGTTCTGTTTCTGTGAGGTATATATCAGAATCCAAATCACCGAAATGGTGGATTTGATCTTCAGTAGGCTCCTCCTCACCTTCACCATCAACATAGTTTTCAAGGAAAGGTGGTTGTATCTGCTGGTCATTTGGATTTATAGGATTCCTTACATCCCTATGTCTGATTTGTGGGGGTTGAGGAGCATTGGGTCTTCTCAAATTAGGATTTTTTATTTGAGGCTCGTCTTTTTCCCTGTTCAGTGGTCAGTTATATACAATTAGTTTATTCATCATTTTCTCCATTTCCTTCAATATCATTTCAAATTTTATGTCACTGAAAGAGGAAGCATCAGAAGTAGAAGATAGAAGTTCTTCCTTGATTCTTCTTTTATCATTTTCTATTATATGCTTCATATTTCCAGATGCGATCATGTTGGATTCTAATTTTAGTGCATATTTAAGCATGTCAGGGAGAGTACTTTATTTCCTCTCTCTTAATAATAAAGAAAAATCACTTTCAAAAGAATCAACATAGTGGAGTTTAACAACGCCTACTAGAGGTTTGATATTAGCGGGGATGGAGTTATATACTCTCATGAAACAGCTAGAGAATTAATGGACAGACTCAACACCCCCTTTCTTGAGACTGTTGTATTGAGATAGTACTTGTAATGGATTCTTCTTGTCATCCCACCTCTCTAAAAATGCATCATGGAATGCTTGGAATGTACGAATGGATCTAGGAGGGAAGTCCCTAAACCATTTCTTGGCTTCCCTTGATAGGATTTGTGCAAATAGTCTCATCTTAACATCTTCATAATCAACTTCTTCCAAATCAATGAAGTCCTCAAACCTATCCACATGTTTGTTGGCTGAGAAATTACCTTCCCCATTATACAAGGTAATTCTTTGGGCATAATTCAGAGGGAGGTCATGTAACGTAGCAGGAAAGGCCAAAGGGGAAAATATGACTGCCATTGGTCTAGGTGGATTTCAAACTACAGGAGGAGCTTGGAAGGCTGGAGGATTTTGAAAAACTAGTGGGATAAAGGGCTGAAAGTTTTTAAAAGTAGGGTTTCTTGCAGTAGGTTTCTTCGAGTTTTGAAGGTTCTTCCAAAGAGATTCAAGAAGATGTGACTCTAACCTACTAGGATTTAATTTTGTGTTCTTCAATCAGACTCAGACTCAGATTTTAATAGTGATATTTCAAAATTAGTTTCCCACACAGAATCTTGAATGCTACAAAATTCCTTGGTAGATAAATTTTCAAATTGAGGAATATCTAATTGATATTTTCTTTTATTTCTAGGCAATTTAAATGGGTTATCCACACCTTGTAAGATTTAAGTGTCAGTATTACCTCATGTATGTGGCCTCCTGGAATCCAGGATGCCTTCTGCGATTTTCTCAGAACCACGGTGGATTCACCATGGAAAATATACAACCTTATTCAACAGTAGAAGTCTATGTTTTCCGACATAAACCCTTTCCTCTTGGAATCTTTGTCATTTTTCCCAGGGATGATTTGCACTTTCACGTCCCCGACAACGGTGCGAGTTTGTTAGCACTCAGAATCACACCCAAGGTTGTGGAAGGAAGACCCATAGGTAACAACAGAACCACTTTAGTAAGGGATCTAGATTCTCCGTTTCCAGAGAGGGATCTCTCACATATATATATATAACAAGTCCAAATACGAACATGAAATAAAATTCATCTATTGTTCTGGTTGAAACATGGTAAGGGTATATTGGGCTATGGAGTCACAATTATAAAAAAACACAGAGCAATTTGCATGGGAAATTTATGCAAATGAAAGATAATACTCTGTTTACGGTCAATATTTTTTTGGCCTGGTGGAAAGGAAGAAGATATGGCAGTCCATTAACATAGAGCACCAGTTAGATAAATTATGCATTAACTTTGGTAGAAACAATTTGTGAATATCTGAGATGACAGATAGAGCATAACTACGTATGAATTATGAAACTGTCACACACTTATCTAAAATATAAAAGAAAACATAATGGAAAGATTAAGAAAGAGGACATGCACATAAAGGAAAGAAATCACATACTGTAACTGAGAAATATACATGAATTTTTGCATTCAAAGGCTAGCATCTAGCTTTGCAACTTTTATTAAAAAAAGATCTCAAAATTACATAACAAAAAAAGTATCACGAGTTTCAACCCTTTCTTCCTTTGTTTAGGATATAATTATAGTGTATTAGACCCTCGATACCAACCTCGAAATAGGGACAAAATTAGTTACAAGTTGGGAAACAAACTTATAACAAACTCTATCGTGGCACAATTTCCACAATTTACATAAAACAAAAAATAGGATGTGGACCCCGCATGGTGGATTTAAAATAGTAATGCATCTTTTGGGATCCTAGATCGCTTGATCATTCTACAATTGTCCCTTTGAACCTCGTCATGCTTAGGCATGTCCTCATCTGCGCAACTTGTATTTACTTTTTTTGTAATTTTCAATTTTATTCCATTGATCAGTAGCTAGCATAACCATTATGATCATCTCCTTATCCAATACACTGATCCCCATGTTCTCGGGATAAGAGAAAATTAGCAATACAGTACATGTAACCTTGAAGTCAGACATAATTTCAAGGTCTCCAGTTAATTTCTCAATCACAGTTTTACCTGATAGGGAGTGTTGTTGCGTATCATCAAGCTATCTGTGATCTTGTCTACAATTGATTAACCTGTCATTGTACTTCTTCTGAGACAACATTGTCCCTTTCTCTTCCCAAAAGAAAGGAATCCCTCTTTTGAATAAAGGATTAAAAATTTGAATGAATTCTTTAACCTGATTATGCATAACAAAAATCTTTGCTTGAACTGTTTCTAAATGAAGATATTTATTTACCACCTTTCTCACCCATGTGATGACCAAAAATCTATCTTGGATATTTTCTTTCCTGATGCCTTCTTCTGTTAAAATTGTTCAAGAAACTGATTGCATTATTAGTTGTGTCCATGGGCCTTTTGTTCATGGCATGTTTTACCATATGAACATTCTTTCTAGCTGCTTGTCTAACAATCTCCTTATCCAAAATGAAATCTAAACAGGGCCTAATATTGGCTGCTTCCACTATCAGTACATCCCAGATAAGATGTTTTGCTCCTTGTAGGGTTTACTGTCCTGAAACTTGTTTTGACAATTTGTTTTTCTTTTCTACCAGTTCTCAACATTTTTCTTCCAATATATTTATTTCCTTTTCTCTTTTTTTTTCAGCTATGTCTTCTAATGTTTTATTTTGGTTCTTCAAATCGGTAATTTCTAACTCTTTAAGGCTTAATTGAGACATAGATTGAAAAAGGGAATTTGTACTAGATTGTACAGAAGATGAAATAAAATGCACCTGCTACCCCTTATCCCTTTCATTTATTTCCTTTAACTCTTTCTCCAACTCTTCTTGCTTTGCTTCAAAATACTTTTACTTTTCAGCCCAAAGTCTTGCATCTCTCTCCCATTGCTTCTCCTTTTCTTCAAATTTATGCAATCTTTCCTTGCAATCAATCAGTTTAGTATTCAAATATTTCTTTTCTTTTTCAATTTTTGTCAGTTCAAATGTTTGTATGAGGTGAGTAGTTGGGATACTCAACTTCTTATTTAACAATTGGATTACATTCTCTTTTTCCATTAACAATTTCTTTGTAGCAGCCCCCTTATCATCCTGGTTGTCTACCACCAATGAATCCACCTGAAGTTTCTTTATATGTGTTTGGTGGGCCTTATTCTCCACCTTTTGTTTTCTAAGAAAGTCCTCCACTCTTTTCTTGCTTGATTGCAACTTTGACACCTGCAATGTTGCTTGTAACAAATAAGTATAAAAGATGTCGCATGTTTCTCTATGTAAATGGATCATATTAGTAGTAGGAATTTTCTTCAAATTCATCCTCAATTCAGACAATTTATTTCCTATGGTCACAGTCAAGTTCAAGATGTCTCTATCTTGATCCCTAACATTCACTAGGGATACATATTGACTAGACAGTTTTCTTACTTTATTATACAACTTCAATTTTGCATCAAAGGTTTTTTCACCCACATCTTTATATTTGTCCAACAATTTAGTTTTGGACTTGTACTTATTTGCAGCTCCTTCAGGGATTTTATCAAAGGTATATTCCTAGATATAAAAGGTTGAACCTTTCATCTTCATCTGTTTCTTTTTTCCTTTAGTATTTGCAACCTGTACAAGTTTTCTGGGCTTTTCAATATTTAGTTTCTTGGGTTTTCTGGTAGTATCATCCTCATCTCCATCCATGGCCTCTGGGAAATATCTCTTATTCATTTTTTTGGAAAACCTATCCAATGGAGTGATATGGGTGGTTGCAGAAAAAATACTAGAAAAATCTTGTCGAGGAAGAGAACCCCTTGGTACAGGTGAAAGTGAATCCTCCTACATATCCTCTCTATTATTACTATCCTTTGGAAATTCTATCTTGTCTACTTCCTCAGACAGTCCTTCCACCTCATATTGCTCAAATGGTTTGTTCCTATTTGCTTTCCTCGTATCTAATATGATATGGTTAGGGTCATAATTAACTAAAGCTTCCATTAAAAATCCCATTTCTCTGAGCATGCTTTCAATCATTGAAAGGGTTGATTTACTCTAAATGGTAAGAGGAGCAACTGTCCATGGGAACTTGATTCCTGGAGGCTTCTTATAGTTCAGGAAATGTTCATGTTCAACTATTATCCTTTGTCTAATCAATTCTAATGCAAACACCCTTACTGTCATTCATTCTAGCAAGACATAGGGTTCATGAGTAAACCCATATACTATAATGATTGTATTATGATCAGAAATGGACCAATCTCCTACTCTCCTTTCAGGTGGCAAATCCAATAAATATTTCATTTTCAGTAGGACTCTGAATATTTTTTCTTGAAAGAAAGCATTATATACTAGGGCCATAAGAAAATTCATAAACTTGCAATAATATTTACTCATCTCCTCTGTTATAATCATATCTAGGAGTTGTAGGTTATCTTCATTGAATGTTAACAACATCCTTATTGGGAAATATTGAAACCTGAAAGTTCTTCCCCTGTGGAAGTTTATTAGTTGAGAATGAATGTTCTCAGCTAAAAAATCATCAAATTTAAGACACAATGATTGCATGGAATAAATCAATGGCTCAGACCCTACTTGACCAATGCTAAGGGTGAATATTAGGCTCAACAAGGGATTTGTGATGAATTTAGTCGTATCCATAACCGAAAATTGAATTTCCAGGGTTATCAGGGACTTTGTTTCTTCATTGAACAAGTTTTGGTCAATGGGAAAATGGGGATTTAAAAATTGACTCTCAGGTTTTGAGGAAATATTCTTTTTGTTCGATTGAGGACTCTCGAAAAATATGGAGTAAGTTTTCTTCTTTGTATTCTTTAGACGTTAGGGTAAAATCAGCAGGGATTAGTAGAGTGTTTTGGATGACAAGGGATTTTATTGGACACAAGATATTATACCTATATGCATCCATTATTACCCCCTCGGAATGAGATTAGTTACTGGTGCACCACTCGGTGAACTCTGGGAAATTAGGGGTTTGTTCAATAGAAAAATAAGAAATATGAACTGAATACTCCATGAGTATCAACTCCTTGATCTTTTAGGATTTTCAATTTGTTACTGGCGATTTCTACATTATCATTTAGTAGGATAGTATCAAATATTTCTGAATATTTATCCTCTAGGCCTTCTTCAACATTTTGGTATCCAAGACTCTGAACTTCTAAATCTTCCATTTCAACCATGAAAAACTAATTTAGCAGAGAAGTGAACCTACCAGGTTAGTTGACAGATTGGTTGGGAGGTTTTTCCATGGTGGCTCTTTCTGCAAAGTTTTAAATCTTGCTTTATGATGCTCCAGAAAAAACAAATGGTTTGAATCCACATGTTGGTCGTTAATATTTTATTTCCCCTATTGACCATGCATCTTCTCCAACCAAGTGGAGCTTCATCTATAGATCTCACACCCTTTAATCTGAGCCCTTTGATCTTGATCACAGTTTTCTCATACTTCCTCCTTCCCGCTATATCACCCTTCAATCTTCTCCTTTGATTTGAAAAATACTCAAATATGAACCATCCATTTGTGGCTTCCACACCCTCTCCAAAATCCTTCTTCCTCTCTCTTTGAAATGGAGGGATCACTGTCAACCATTAATCTATATTATACCTCATATGGGTCGTCGAATAGTTGGACCACTTTAACATTTTTCTTAGTTCCAGACTATATTCCTCTATGCACCTCAAAGCTACCTTACATCTCTTCCATCGATCAAAGCCACCATACATATCTTTCATTCAAGCTGGAGGGCCCTACCAAATTCCACAAATTTTAAAAGTGATTCCTTAAGTGCATGTTTAGTCAACGGAATTGTTCTCCACCATAGATATATCTTCGACTTGATCTCCACTGTTGAAACATTCCTTCTCTGTAAACCATTCCATGTATTTTAAATGCAATCTTTCATGAGCAATTTAGATCAGAGGAATTTACCTCCGCCATTGATCTAAACTATCTTCTATCTTGTCCCTTGAAACTTGCAGGTGTTTAAGCGATTTCGCAAATCCAAAAATCGATTTTCATCGTGTAATTCATATTTGCAAAATATATTTCCTATTTCGATTCTATATGACCATTGATCGTCTCCATCAAAATAAAACCCTTTTCAGGCCATTCCACAGATCTAAACATTTTCTTTCTCTTTGTACATTCAAACAGAGAGAGATTCTTTACGACCATAGATATTTTTACTTCTCTCCATCCAATGGGAAGTGGTACTTGCAAGCTAACCTATTCTTGATTTTGCCAAAATGATCAAACATGTTCACTTAAGCCTTTCATTTCCCACAGAAACTCATTAATATCCTCCAAGGTCATATGATATAAAAATTTAACAGACCTTATTTCTCCTCTCATAGGTCCAACCCCTTCCATCTATTTAGCACAAAAACAGTGCTAACACTTAGGTTGTATCATTTTGTGATCTTCAAATGCTACTATTTTAGGAGAGGGTTCATCTTCTACCTTTCTGGGAGGTATATCCTCTTCATGTATTGTTTCATGCTGACACCTTCTGTATTTCTTAAGAGTTTTATATTCATAAAATTTTACATCCCTACTAATATCTATATGATGGAATCCTAAAATGTATATCCTGAAGGATTTGGAGAATTCACAGTATCCAACAAATATTCCATTCTTTCCATAAGGATCCAACTTGGTTTTCTTCTCTTTCAGAATATTTACATATACTAGAAAACCAAATATCTAGATACGGATCACTTCAGGTTTATTTTTTGTATACATTTCTTCAGGAGTCTTGAATACAAGAGCACTCTGAGATAATATTTTCTGCACATACACAACCATTATTGCTACTTCATCCCACAGGTGCATGGGGAGGTCTTGGTCATGAATCATTGTTTTCACTACTTCCATAATGGTTCCTTTCTTTCTTTCTACAACACCATTCCATTGAGGATTGTAGGGAGTGGTTAGTTCCCTCTTGATTCCATCTTGCTTCTTTTGAAGTATATTCTCCACCATTATCTAATCTAAGTGTCTTGATTCTTCTTTCTAAATGGTTCTCTTTCAAGGCTTTGCATTCCTTTAATTTCCTGAACACATCACTCTTGGTATTCAAGAAGTATATACATGTCTTTCTTGAATATCCATCAATAAATGGGAGATAGTATTCATATCCACTTAAATATGTGGAGGACATACGACCACATACATCAGAATGAATTAATTCCAACGTATATTTAGTCTTTGTTTCACTTTTCGGAAAGGGTTCTTAATGTTATTTCCTCTTGTACATCCTTTTCAAGTTCCTTCATGATGTTATTTCATATTTGGTAACCCTGTTACCACCTTTCTCACATCGGGTAGTGCTTTGTAGTTGATGTGAGGAAGACTCCTATTCCATAGTTCACTTGAGCTAGTAGTCTCATGGACAAGGGTTGTCTCTGGATGTCCTTTGAGTTTGTACAGTCCTCCTTATTCTTTACGAATGACCACAACATATTCAAGTGTCTTTCATTTGGACCACATGAGTACTTCTCCAACTATAAAAGAAACTCTATATCCTTTCTTATTTAGTGTTTAGATGGAAAGTAGGTTCCTTTTCAAACCTGGGACATATAGTACTTCCTTAATCTTCATGGAAGTTCTAGATTCAATATTGTATATTGATTCACCAATACCTTTGATGGGATATTGATAGTCATCTCCTAATGATTCTTTCTGAGGAAATATCTTTTCTTCAAGTCTTAACAGTTTTTTCTTCTTCCCTGTCATGTTATTTGAAGCACTAGTATCAATAAGCCTTGTATCTTCTTCGGGTGTTACAGACCCATAGAGTGCATTGAATAGTACATATTGTTCTACATCATCTTCTTTTGTTGGTCTCTTTCGAGTTATTTCTTCTTCTTCCTCATCCTCATCTTCAGTTATATTAGCATGATGCATTTTGTTGTTTTTCTTCTTTAATGGACACTCTCTAGAAAGGTGTCTTGTCTTATGACAGTTATAGCATTGATTCTTTGAATAATCTTTCTTTTGAAACTTGTTTGGAGGTTTATGACTATCCTTCTTCAAGTTTGATTATTTTCTTCTTTTAGTATGGATTTCTAGAGCTTGATCATCTTCTCTAAGTAGAGCTTCTCTATTAGATACTCTAACTTCTTCTTGTGTGCAATCTTCCCATACAATTTCAAACTTCATACTTTATTTTTTGGCACACAGTGTCTGTATGAATGAATCCAAAGATCTAGTGAGATCATTAAAAGAAGTCATAACTAGTTCATCTTCATCAAGGGTGTCTCCAATGGAACTTAGTTGTTCCTTGAACTAGGATACCCTTGTGAAGTAATATTGAATTGATTCTCCTTTACTCATATTGGTGCCCTTTAGTTGAACTCACAATTTCATCTTCCTGTTGATGTTATTTCCCTCACGCATTTTGCAAAGCGCATCATACATTTTATTTGGTTTATTCTTGGATGACACTTGAGGGATCAAGTGATCTTTGATAGAATCAACAATGATCCTCATTGCCTTGAGTAGGTATTTCTCATGCTTCTCCTTAGCTTCATATTCTTTTGGTTTTGCAACTTCATCCTTGATGTACTTCTCAATATCATTCTCTCTAAAAATGATACCAATCTTATACCTCCATGCTAGGAAGTTTTCTATGCCTTCCAGTTTGTCCTCAAGCTTAGTGCTTGGGGCATCCTATCCAAGAGGTCACTAAAAATTGAAATTTCTCAAAATTTAAAGCTAACCTTACCATGATATGTGCTTTACTGAGGCAAGTTGGTTGGTCCACTGGGTTTTTGGAGATTCCAAATATTCACCCTTCAAAACTTACTTGTAAGGTTGCAGTTTCTACATAATTTTTGGCTCTGGTTTTCTACAGTTTTTTGGTTCAGGGATGGTTCAAGGACAATCTAGGGTTTTGATTTCCCAAATATTCAACCACCCAAAAAATGCGATATAGGGCTTAATATATGCACTCTAGGGAGGTAAAAATTTCTATGCAAGAAGATATTCAAAATTACAAACTTTACAGAAACCCTTATTTATTCCTGAGGGAGAGGAGAGAGAGTTTCACCTTGTGAAAGTTGTTCTATTCAGGATAAATATGATATCATGTTAATATTTTATATTCTTATATATATATCATTAGTGTTTAATCCAAATTCACGACAATAGAATAGGTAGAATCAAAGAAAGAAACATAATCACAAAATAGACACAATATTTATCCTGGGAAACCCTCAAATGGAAGAAAACCCAACAAAACTTCCTCTGTATAAGATGTATAAGATAAAACCCCCAAAAAAATATTATCCTCCTTGTTTGTATGTCTGTATCTCTCTCCTATGTGCTACACAAGTGAGTTATTCTATGTTCAAATGAGAAGCACATCTCCTCTATTTATGTTCTTTTTGTCAACTGAATTTTACCCTAATCAAGTTGGCCCCACTAAAATGTCTGAGCTGACTTGACCTAGGAAATCACAAACCAATATTTTATTATATTCATTAGGGTGCTATTGACCCGAATTAAAATGGAGGCTTTACCTCATGACTCTATGACAACCAATTACAATAATAACATCCCGACGAAGGAATAGAATTCTTTGTGCAACTGAAATACTATGACAACTACAACTACTAAAGATTAGGGTTTCAAGCCTGAAAAACCTAGAAGACAAAAACTAGTCATGTTGGGAATTTCTCTATAACTAGATATTGGAGAATGATGAGGAGCTAAAAAATTGAAAATCCTAAGATAAAATATTAATTTACCTTGTGTAAAATTTTCAGCCTTAGATTCACTATAATATAGGAGATATGATTCCTCCAACTCAAGGTTCCAACCTCTCCCATAATTTAGCCTTAAACAAGTGACCTAGGGAGGATCGCTATATCTCGGGATAAAAAGGTCCAAATAATTTTTTAAATATTTTGAAGATAGGGAACAAATGGTAGTATGTATGGTAAACATTTCAAACCCCGAAGGTGAAACAGTGACACGTGGAATTTCAAACAAGTTCGATATGCTGAACAGTTTTGAAATACGTCTCTGTGGGAAACTTTCCATAAGTCAAACCTGGTGAGTCCAATTATGATGTAACCTATAGGGTTGGAAAGAATACATAAAAGGATAGCTCAAGATGAATTTTTAGACCTTAAGGAGCTGAAAATTCATATCTATAGAAAAAAAAAGATCAGTCATTTCTGTAGAAGAAATAGAAGAAAAACTAGGGCTTCCTATTTCGGGAAATTCCCTCCACCAATCAGTTGAAGAAGGAGGACCATAAAATTCTCCCTAGGAGGGCTCATATATATATATGTAAGAAGTTTCTCATTTTCTGAACTTTCAATTTTTACCTAACACTATTTCTGTAGAAAACTAGAGCATTAGATATTTTGCACCTCTGTCCACAGTTTTGGGAAAATAAGTATGTTGCTCAGCTTTCCTTGAGGAGGCGCATCTTTCTATTGAATCAGATATGAAAGTTACCTAAGTTTAAAAATCAAGGTTTCTCTACCAAACCCTAGGTCCTCCAGAAGTGGTCTTTCAAAAGATCCTTCAAGCAAGCATCAAGTTGAAGTAACCTCACTGGTAAGTTCCATCCTCTCTATTTCCATTTGAGGTTCTCATTTTTATCATGACAACAAACAATACCAAGCTTGAGTACAATCTTGAAAGAGTAGAGAACTTATAAGCATGGAATTATAAAGTGATTATCATACTTGAAGAACCATGCCATGAAGAACTATGTCAAACAAGAAGATACATATCAAGATGGAGATGAAGTCAAAGAAAATAAGGACCTAGTCAAAATAGAGATGAGTATTTCTGCCTGCATTGGATCTCACATGTGTCATCCTTGAATACTTCCAAGGATATGTTTGATGCAATGAACAACATGTACAAACATGAAATTCAGAACTCAACTCAAGAATGTGAAGGTGCATTGTCTAAAAACATTAAATGATTACTTCACAAGAAGATCTCATCTCAATGAGAAATTAGAAGCCGTTGAAGACAATGTCAAAGAAGCAGAAGCATAAATTACAACTTTGAATGGTCTTCCAAATTCAGTCAAGAGAGTTATTCTAGTAGGAAGATCACATATGGAGGAATGCACGATTGATTGATGGAAAAAGAATAACAAATGACAATCAAGCCTTAACAACTCATACCAGGAAGAGAAAGAATAAAGAACATTTCCATAAAGAATGGAAGAACATCTCACAACTCAATAGTTCAATTGTGATAAGAAAGGACACTTTACGAAAGAATGTCCCAAGAAGGAAGAATGGAAGGATGATATGATCTAGAAGTGCCAGTCTATCATACATAATGATGTTTGGATATGAGTTCGAAAAATGACGGGAATTTTTCTAAAGTCTTCCAAGTATATCTACACGATTGAGTATACCACCTATCGAGTCATAAAAATATATGAAGCAAGGTTCATGGTTTCTATTAAAAGAGAGAGTTGATTATGGAAAGACACTTCTCTAGGATCTTGACACACCTCTCCAGTAGTGGATATTACACCAGGAAATTGGTGTAATCAAAGTAAAAGAATATATCAAGCAACCTATATGACTTGAGACGCTCTATAGAGAACCACCTATGTACAGAAGGATTTGTACAAGATCAGTAGGAACCCATGGGATAGCACATACAGGTGCATGAGGTACTTGAGGATCAACTAGAGTGATGGAGATCCCAACCTTTACTACAAGGCTGAAGATAGAATCCTATAAAGGACAAGAGAAAATTTGCAACATAGTTCGAGATGAAGGATCCTGATATCTAGTGACCTCTACAAGTGACATAGATGGATACAAATAAGACTAATAGGAGAGGAGGCTACCTGTTTCCCCAATGTCCTAATACAAATGCAGAGGGAGGATGGTGATCCACTTCATAAGAAGTGACTACGATAGATCTCAAAGTTCAAGAATCTTGACATGATTCTTAAAACTAGAGGTATGATGAAATCCATAGGACATTTTACTTATCCAAGTAAAATATGCAGAGAAAATGGTGTGGTACCTAATTGATTTGGTACTACTACATACTCCAACATATTACAGAAAGTAGAGTGTTTCTCTCAATACAGCCAGGATGAATATATTGCAGCTGAGAAGAAAGCAAGTAAATATTCCTTAGGTAATGAGGAATATGATCCAAATGAATTATACTGATGAAGATGAATATTATACTTGTGCATTACATTATTGGATAAGAAGGGATGCACTAGTAGGACACACATACATAGTTCTATGTGATCTCTGGTGTAAGAAGAATTGCTCAGTATTTCCAATCACAAGCAAGATAGGAATAGGTCCTCAGAATCAAACGATGAAGTTGAACACATTGGCAGCGACTCCAGTAATTCAAGAAGACATAGATCAATATGGAGTCCACCAAACAAACAAAGATACGTGTTTGAATTGTCATTTCCTATATATCTATTTTTTCAAGATGTATACATAGATATGTTTCTAAATTGAGAAAATGTATTATGCATATTAGAATATTTGTACTTTACTGCTAATATGTAGGTGATGGATAAGTGGTTTATGTTGTTCCAATACGGGATATAGATGATTGATGCATTAGAGAAAATAGTTGCATAATTATATATATCTTTATACGTGAGAATTTGACATTATGAATATGATACTAAAATTTTCTAATCATACAATTGTATTTGACTTGTAGGAAGGATTGTATGCAATCACCTACAAGAGAAGAAATGATGAAGTTGCGGGTGTACGATACAATTGCGACTAAGAATGATGCAAGTTGTGAATGTAAGATACCGTTGCAAATGTACAAGAGAATAATGATGCAAGATGTAAATGTATGATGCAGTTGCGGATGTACAGGAAATAATGTTAAAGAACAAGTTGCAGAAAGGAGATGTAAAGCTTAAGTATGTTCCTACAAAGTAAAAAGTGGAAAGATGTCTTGACTATGCCTCTGATTCATGTAAAGTTTGAATACTTTTGAGACATGATTAATGTAGTCTGAAAGGACCTCTCTCGAAAGAGGGAGTGACGGTAGATGGAAGAAGGATGCAGTGGTGGTAGATCAATCTAGAGTAGGGTAAGTCTGGCTAGGACTGTTGGCCTGAAAGGGTTAGTTAGATGAGGTCTATTGATTCTAGGGGGATTATTATTTCTAGGTATATCAATTCAACCCAAGTGGGTGTGTAATCCAAGAAAATGGTTTTTGGTCCCCATGAAGATCCATTTGTCTAACTAGGCTTGTTGGATCGAAAGGGTTAGTAAGTTAGACGAAATGTCCTGATGGATCTACTAGAGAACTCACCATGATGCTACTTCGAGATATTTAGATGAAAATATGTATCTTTAATATTGTTATACTGATGAGTGTTGACATGATTGCTTCAGTATTGTTATATTGATGATTACTGAGATGTTTGCTTCAGTATTGTCATACTGATGATTGCTGAGATGTTTTATTTAGTATTTTTATACTAATGATAGTTTCAATATTGTTATACCGATGATTGTTTATATGTGTGCTTTAGTATTGTTATACTGATGACAGTTGAGATGATAAGTTTTAGTATTGCTATAATTATGATTGCTGAGATAGTTTCAGTATTCCTATACTGATGGAGCAAGTTCAGTATTTTCATATTGATGATTGTTGATCAATTGGAATTTTTAGTATTCTTATATTGATGTATTAGGTTCAGTATTCCCATACTGATGATTGTTGACTGATTATATGATTCATAGTTTCATTATTCCTCTACCGATGTAGAAAATTCACTATTTTCATACTGATGTTGATGCGGCAGGTTCAATATTTCTATACTAATGTTGATAAGATAGTTTCATTATTTCTATACTGATGATGGTGATCTAATTCCAGTATTTCTATACTGATATTGATGATGATGTTGCTTCAACGTTTACATGTTGATACTGATGATGTGGTTATGGTACCAACACCTTATGTTGATGATGTTGATGTGGTTGTGGTCCCAACACCTTGTGATGATGATGTTGATATGGTTGTGGTCCTAGCACCTTGTGCTGATAATGTTGATGTAGTTGAAGTCACATTAATTTTTGTTCATGATGATGATGTTGCTTCAACATTTTTATGTCAATGATGATGATGTTCCATCATCTCTATGCTGATAATGTAGAGGATGATATCGAATTTATTGATGATGTTTCTTTAGCACTAACATGCTAATGATGTTGTTGTTTTCTTAGTATTCACATACTGACATTGCTTATGATGATGTTTCAGTATTTACATACTGATGATGTAGATGTAGATGTTTCAGTATTTACATACTAATGAAGCAGATGTAGATGTTTCAGTATTTACATACTAATGATGCAGATGTTAATGTTTCAGTATTTACATACTAATGATGTAGATGATGATGTTTCAGTATTTACATACTAATGATGCAGATGATGATGTTTCAGTATTTATGTACTGATGTTGCAGATGATGTTTTAGTATTCACATATTGATGTTGAAGAAGAAGATTCAATATTCGAATACTAATGTGGAAGAAGCAGATTCAATATTTACATACTAATATTACAGAATAAGGTTCAGAAGATGATTAAGTATTCACATACTGATGTTGAAGAAGAAGATTCAATATTCACATGCTAATGTGGCAGAAGAATATTCAGTATTCACATACTGATGTTATAGAATAAGGTTTAGAAGATTAATCAGTATTCACATACTGATGCTACAGAAGATGATCCAAAATATGATTCGGATGATTTAGTATCCACATACTGATACTACATAAAATGATATAGAAGATGATTCAGTATTTATATACTGATAGAAGCTGATTCATCATGTACAGAAGATGATTCAGTATTTACATACTGAGATTACAGAAAATGATCCAGTTGAAATCGATAATGAATATGTATGATGATGTTCCAAAAATTCCTATGACATATGGAGATTCACTAATCAGTTTTACAGTTGTGATGATAGTTTTTGTTGATGTACAATAACTTCCTAGTTAAGAGGGAGTGTTAAGTATTGTAACTTTATAAGATATTACATTGTACATTTGTTATATTCTCCTTCGGCAATGTTTTTCCTCCATTCGAATATGTCCATTATGTAGTTGGTCATGTAAAAGTCATGAGGTAAATCCTCTATTGTAAGTCAGGGAAATAGTACCCACAAAAGTAATATATAAAATGTATTTTGAGTCTCCCAAGGTAGGTTCACCCTAATTATGGAACCTAGATTATCTAGTTAGTTATTTGAGGCACTCACCTAATAAATATAAATATGTGAGGAAACTCTCTCATTCAGACACATCTTACACTCAAGTATTGTACTGGGGAGAGAGAGAGAGAGAGAGAGAGAGAGAGAGAGAGAGAGTCTACTATGGAAGATGATCAAATATTCTTTTTGCTATGGTTTTACATTTTCTTGGTTGGATTCTATACTAAGGAATTTTTGTGGGGTTTTCTCCCTTGTGGTTTTCCCGAGGAAAATATGTGTGTTCTCTTGTGTTGTTCCATTTGTATTTATTTCAGTGATCCTTTGATTATGGTTATTATGTTATGATGTGAAATGTTTTTAGATCTTGTATAACCATTAAAAATCTAATAGAACCAACCCTTACCCTTTCTCTCTTTCTGTTGATCCAACACCAACAACAGATCCAGTGAAGGAAATATCAGGGAGTTCAGGCAGGGAATCTTGCTTGGTGGATACTGAGAGAATTAATTTGTATTACCTTTCTTCATCCTACTAGATTCATGGAAGTGCAATAGGAATAAAGAAAGGAACAACCTTCATTGGAAGGAAGGAGAGCATATACACTACTTCCTTAGAGAAATCCTATTTTTCCCATACATGGTAAAGGAGCGAAGTGAATGGCCATTGAACCAAACTATAGTTACTACATCTGTTGGTATGCGACTGAGTGATCTTATTATTCCATGTAATAAGTGGGAACTTGGGTGGAACTTTGTCATTTTCAAAATCTGTCTCCATGATATATAGTTAAGATACCCCATTTACAGGTCTATAAGATGTATTTATAAAGATCCCATTTTTCTCGGATGAAGCAAAGAAAGAAGGTGAGTGGTAGAAAAATTATCAGTAACAAACACAAAGTTCACATAATAGTGATCATCCCAACCTGCAGCATAAAATTCATACGTTCAAATTCTAGCTGCTGAGGAAAGTGTAGGTGATCTTATTTTTACCCAAAAGAACCATAGAGAGAAAATGTAGGGGAAAGGGTGGTAAGAGAATCACCTGTAGAGACAGAGGAATTTTATTAAGTGATAGAAACAATAAAAAATTTCGTTGATAACCCCTCAGAATAAGGAATAGAAAAGGAGTATGGTTCATTCGTCTCGTTTGTTTAAGGGTATATATTATGTGTCCTACAGTCATTCAATTCCAATGTCACAATATTCTTATCATATGCATTTTACAGTTTGGAAACATACCTTTAATTTTATCTAATAATTCTATACTTGTAAGTCAACATCATCCATACTGTATATCACTACAGACTGATGTTATTTCATCACTTTCATTTTTGTAGATATTAGACTTAGAGGAATCTCTATCCCAGCTAAAAGTTATCCATGTTTCTAGAACGAAAGTAAAGGGAATATTGTTTATCATTAGTTGCTTCCACTCTTCAGATGCAAAAAACAAAGAACATAAATATCCATCTAGGATTACATTCAAAGATTGTTTATCTTTCTTTACAATAGAGTCATGTGGTTGTTAGTTTAGGGCTTTCAATGATTTTCTATTATGATTGCAAAAGCATGCAGATATAAATTATAGTGTATACCAATATATAATATCAATATGTTATCACGATGTTATTTATATGAAGAGATGAAAGCCCCTTTTTGCTTCATAGTGAGTTAGTACATCACTCTTTATGTTGGGAAGGTACACACTTGCCACAATGATCTGAAATATTGACTAGGATATGTCATGAGTTGTTTCTTATATATGGAACCTTCTTCATGTTTCTAATAACTTTAATAAACAATTGTTATACATCTTGAGCCAATCCTAATGTACTTTGGCTATACTTTTTTCAAGCCTCATGCAACTTCACCATAACTAGTTCAAACCTTATGCAACTTCACCATAAATAGTTCAAACCTTATGCAACTTCACCATGGAATCATCATGCCTTTAAAAAAAAACCTTAAGAAAAAAAATTGCAAGAGAAATAACACCTTTTACATTTCCAAAATACTCCTTCAAATTTGCAAATAACTCCACCCCAAATCAATGATTCAAGTAGTTCATTATTTCCGTTCCACAAATAAATTTTCAATAGTTCTTATGTAGTTCCAACTTAGTTATAAAACAAGATTGAAGTATTCCCTTAATAAGGTCCCCAACTTCCTTGAAAAGTGTGCTAAGATTTCTTTTGACCTTAGTGCCAAGATTAGGAATTATTGCATGAAGCTATGCATCAATCCTTTTAAATGTGCAATATCAATAGGCTGAATATCTCTTCTCTAAAATGACCACACAACAACTTTTATTCTGTCGTTGAAATGCATGCCTCAAGGTTGTCCTTTAATCAGTCAATAACGATGTTTTCAAGGCTCCCCTTCATATTTTTCCATTAATCCTAGAACATAAGTAGACATGCATTTGTACATTAGGTGAAGAAATGTTGCCCCATAATCACTGCTTAGTGTACCATTAGAGGAAATTTCAACTCAAAATGGGCCTTTTAACTCTAATTCAAATTCCATGTCATAATGTGTTAGCCAATGAAATTGATTTAAATTTGAAATATCATATAGGTCTTAAACACCTTTTTAATATAAATTTTGGGATAGGTATCATAAAAAAATACTTTTTTTGTATTTTCGACATATCTCCCTGTGTTTTAACTCAAATTTCGATGTCATCATCACGTTTTTCAGGTATTTCTTGTTTTTGGGGTAGTGGGGCCCATCAAAAATATGCCTAGTGGGTACTCGTTGGATGAAGAATTTAATTCCGCATCGAATGAGCTATCCCGATCGATATTTGAGTAAAAACACAGGGAGATATGTTGAAAATACAAACAAAAAAATAGTTTTTTTCTTTTCTTCCTCCAAAATTAATAAATATTATTTTATTATCTTAACTATTATTTTATTAATTTTTTTAGGAGGCCCATTTTGAGTTGAAATTTCCTCTAATGTTATTCTAATCTTAGGTTTCTTTGAATCACAAACATTTCTTGTCATTGAAACCAGTTTGTTGGAAACTTTGAAGTGAAGACTAGCATTATCGGCTTCTCCACTTTAATGAATGCTTCTTGAGACTTCAAAATATGTAGACATGCAATTCCTTTTTCACTTTCCTTCTGTTTTCTTTATTTTTCTATTATTTTTAAGGCACAAAAATAAGGACATAAGTCCATACAAGTAACGTACAAGGAAACCCCACATGGAGCAAAGCTATCCATAGGAGAGTCCATAGTATTTTTTTATCTGCTTCTATGAAAAACAATTGAAGCAAATAAAAACAAACATATGTATCTTTTATTTGTGGATGATGTGTTTTGTAGTGAGTTGGAGGTTAATTAGATGGAGTAAAATATTTGGTTTGGACAGAGTTTCTATGTTTTGTCATCTCTTTTTCGATCAGCTGTTGATATTTTGCAGGTATGTTGAAGCTGAGTCTTCAGTTTGGGTAGGGCTATTTGAATAAGCCACTAACAATAAATTTTGTTTCAAGGTGTTTCATCGCTATAGTAATATTTCTTCATCCTTCTTATAGATTTGAATTGAAAGTGCATACCTTGCTTTCTAGCTCTTTGTTTTATCAATGAACTAATATGCATGTGTAAATTTGAATCTTTTTTTCATTTATTTATGGATGCAGTCACCTCATTTCGTAGCCATATTATATCCAAATGTTTGAAAAAATGTTATAATTTTATTCATTTCTTAACATTTTCTTAACCAACTAAGAGGTACACATGGATGGAAATACAGATGGGTCCAAGTAATGCTATGGACTTCGCAATTTTTATTGGTGAAGAGAATTGTTCCCTTGTCACAGTCCAGTGTCGAAAAGGTTGATATATGTTGATACCCATGGTGAAATTGTGGACGATGAAATCGTTGATTATCTTTTTGATTTTAGTGGCCCAATTGGAATTTCTTTAAATATAAAGAACAAATGGAAAAGGAAACCTACAACACCAAATGTAGGCATTAAGAGGAAAGTAGGCATGTTGGTTTTAGAAACATTGCAATCACAGGTAATGGAAGGAATTGCAATATCTGAAAATAGTGAAGGGAATGTGGAGGAACCTATGCATAAACAACAAAGAGTTGATAATTTTTCTGAGTCAGTGGAACAAGTTGTAGTGATTGATCCTAATGTATTGGCATATTGGGAACATCAAGTGAATAGTTTAATGGAAGAGTTTGTCAAGGAAAAGTTAACACTCAAGGTATATTCAGAAAATGGAAAACCTAATATAAAGATCCGTTGTGAAATTTGTGGCATTGGTTATGGAACAAGGGAAGTATCCTCGACAACGCGAATAGTTTGTCACTTCAAAAAAAATCATATGAAAATAGGGTCCCATCAACGTCACATTGCAATGTTGGGAATTAATGAAATTCCTTCATGTAATAGAGAAAAGCAAACAACAATGGCTAGTGATCAACTTGATATTGATCAAGCAATAAAACTTCTACATGATTTCAACCAAATGAAAGAACCTAATTTGTTCAAGGTGGTGGAAGCATTACTTCTAAACTAAGGACAAGAAAAAAGTAAAAGTGGAATGTACACGATGCAATAGATGATTCTCTTTGGTGTCGTCAAGTGGTAATATTGTCAGTTCTCTAAATGAACACATGAAATCAAACAATAACAATACTACTACAGATGAGGCTTCACATGATACAATTTTGTTGATGAGTGGAATAGTTAGGAGACCGAAGAATCCTACCAATGATAAGTCCCAACAAAGTTTGACTAAGTTCTTGATCCCATCACTACCATCACCATTACATGGGGTTTCTACAAGTTCACTGGCTTCTAGTTCATGTGTGTTAGTTACCCAAGTTTTAATTTAATTTGAATTTGAATTTGCACATTACTTTATTTGTTATCACTAGCTACTAGTAGTTAGTCGATCATTTTCCAATGTGTTTTTCATATTATTCTAGGACAATTTCCTCCCCTGATATTACTATGTTGGGGGTATTGAGATCCCTATCTTGATAGAAGAGGGGATATATTGGACACAAAGGTTCTAATGGATGACCAACGTGGTGGAAAATTATGGGCCATAGAGACACATACCCGGAGAACACTATGTTATTATGGTACTGAATGTTGTATTAATGATACATACATACATGTTCATTGGAAGAGGGTTTCTGAAACATGAATCCCCTTTGATTCATTGACATGCAATTTTTGTAATTTGATACCTAATTGTGATGGATTTCGGATGTGTTTATATCATGAATCAAGGAGCAACATCAAAATACATGGGAGAGATATAGGGAAAGGGAGAAGGTTGGACCATTTGAATCAAGCTGAACTCAAAATTGTTGCAAGAGACACAAATGATACACATAGATTAACAATGTGATATATTTGGTGGGAGAGGAAAAAGGTTGCTACATTGTCTATTAGAACGAGGTATCTAAGGGAAAAGTTGTTTGAATCTGCAGGAATGATGTGTTCATGATTTGCAAGGATGTGTGTGAGGATCATAAGAAAGGAAAATTACATGGTAAAGATGCAATTTGGGAATTTGTTCAAGATATATTTCACAACCTAGTTTGTTAAAATTCAGGGAGAAGGTATAGTGCATCCACTAAGTCCATTTAGGAGATGATTAAGTTATGGGGAGGTACAAGATTACATAGCTTTATTATCTTGAATTTGGATGGCCATTTGATATCTATGACTTTAAGGAAAGTTAGAAAATCATTGACATATATCCCAAGGGAGAAGGAGTACATTATTGAGGCAATAAGGAAATTTTATACTTCCTATAAATCTAAACATGGTATAGAGGGCCCAATTCCCATATGACTTGCTGAAGATGAAACTATTGTGAAAAAATATGTCAAGCGAGTAGAAAAAAGTGATACATTCATGGGTTTTGTGGTAAGAAAGAAGCACATAAGTTAGAATCACATTTCTTGGTGACAATTGGTGAGGGTGCTGCAGGATATGAGATTATCACAGAAGCCTTCAATAATTGTGTGATTGGCCATTATGAATATGTTATTATTGCAAACCCTTTACATGAGAATATTCCTCATTTGGTTGTGGTTGTTCATCCTACATGTAATAGGTTTGATGCAAACTTTTACCCATCGACAATGGTTAAAAATAGATGACCCGATAAAAGAAACATGTGGAACATTTTTTAGGACCTATTATTGGTCATTCCTCGGATGGGGATAGTAGGAGAAGAATGCTTATGTTGAAGGATTATTAATCAACTATAGGCATGAGATATAAAATTCCTTGGGAAGGGTGGAGGCTAATTGGGTTGTATGATGTCTTTAAAGTAACATGACTTCATGACCAAGATTAAATCCACAATGGAAAAAATATAGTGAATGATTTGTTTAGTGGTCAATGAGATTTGACTATTGGACAAGAGTTCATTATTTTTAACCATGTAAGAATGGTTTATAACAATTTTAAAGTGGATGAAAACAAGATTAAAATTGAGGATATAGAGAGGGTTGATCACCAAAACTGGGGTTCAACAAAATGCATTGCTTCAGGGCATGTCCAAAGGTTCTTAAAGGAAATGATAAGTACAAGTGGCATGACAGAGAGGAAATCAGGTACAGATACCTACCTATCTATCGTTGCTGACTATATTCGTATTTGTTTGTCTCCTAGTTTGACTCTTTAGGAAAGAATATGAGATTATTTAAGAGTCCATCATTTCTTCACGTTATGGATATGCTAGGTTAGAGAACAAGAAAATACTAATGTCAACATTAATTTCATTAGCAAAGAGGCATATCAAGATGTGAAAATTTATTGCCACTTTGCAGTTTTGTTGATGAGATTATTTCATGATCAATACTCTAACTTTCCATGTGCATTGCACCTAATCGGTTTAGATGTATGTCAAAAATTATTTAGAAAATTAGGTGGTATGTTTGGAGTAGAGAGGGAATATGATTTAAAAGAATTAATTCATGCTATTGGAACCCTTAATAGAGTTGTTGAATAAGAATTGAATTCCCAAGGGATTCGTTTTAATCAATCTCATAAGAAATAGATGAGTATTTAGAATAAATTGCATCAACAACCAGTAGAGGAAGGTGATGTATTATCACAATATGATTCAATTTCCATAGATAATAAAATTATAGAAGCTATCAATATAGGATTGGAGGATGCATGGGGAATTTTACTAGGTCTTGGCATGCAACCAGAAAGATACACAAAAGACTCTTGGTGGTTTAAACCATGGATAAAGGATCACAATTATCCAACATTTGAAGTTGTGGATGAATTAGTTGATAATTCTTCATCGGGCCATTCCACATCCATATTCCAATCATCATTTTTTATGCTACTCAATGATAGTGAATTGCAAACAATTGAAAGTGAGTGGAGGCATGAGTTAGATGGAATTTTAAATTTTGTTGATGAAAATGTAAACATATATACCAAACCAGTGGTGGAGCTCAATGGAAAGTACATGTAAAAATGTTGTTTGGTTAGTCAAATGAATGGAAATACGACATTATCGAAATATAGATTGACTAATGTGAGGAATGGAGTATACTTCAAGCGATATGAGAGGGCCCCCAAAAAGGGTGTTGCAGTTGGTTTTGGAATTGGATCAGATTGTGTGGTGTTGTTTGAGAGTGAGTCTATAGTTGTAGCTGAATGTGCTAGAATAAAAGGTGTATCTCAATGTATAAAGAATTCCATTCTTTGTGGGACTTGGTACACTGGAAGAGTTCAAAGAATAATAAATAAAGATGGTAATAGGGTGTTTGATTACCATAATAACATCTATCTATTGGATAGGCCTAAAGGTGTTGAGCTTCGATGTTGTTGGTACTACTGAATAAAGGGGAAATGCATGTAAAAGTATGATTCAACAAACCATATATTTATACAAACCTATCATACAATATCAAGAATGACACATACAAGTTAGAAGGAAGTGACCACATAATTTATGAGGATTGCATTAAAAATATAAATAGGGTGTAGTTTTAAAAACATTCTAATTTATGTTATATTTTCACTACTATCTTATAGCTTATTTATAAAGTATTATTTGTTTGTATTATCAATTATTTGTTTGTATCAATTTCATACTCAATTTATACTCGTTGGATTCAAGTGAGGTGAATGGTTCGAATGGTGAATGGTTCAGATGGTGAATGGTTCGGATGGCGAATGGTTGGGATAACTCAATGTGAAGTTATCGATCATGAAATATTTATTTATGCTTTATTCAAGCATGGTTCTTGAACTTTTGTTGGACATGCTCAGATTAGATTTTTTAGCATTGACTGTACAATATGCTTCATGCTCCATGTTGTTGATGTTCTTTCTGTACATCTTATTCAATGCATGAGAATTAAGAACTAATTTTCTACCCAATAATTTTGTTGTAAATGTTTAAATTTTGTGTGAGTGGGCCTGAGATATATGTTATTCTAGTGGAAGAACTGCTGAAGCAAGTGTTTTTTTAATAATGTAAGCAATGAGAAAACTTGTGACCAGTTTAACCATAGGATTAGTTCATTCACCTTTATCTAAAATGTCATTTTATTTGTTACACTAGTGAGTTTGGATGTATCTACTTTTCAATACACCTGAGTTTGCATAACAGTTAAATGATATTAATCTAATGTAGAGCCTGATTTCATATAAAAAATGAAGCATAGCCACTTTGGCTATTACTAAATTGCTGAAAACATGGAATGAGTTGAGTGTGGATCCTTTGATGAAGAAAAACACAAATTTTATTTCATATATATCATGTGAGTTCAATATTGTTGTTGTGGAATAAATTCTATCTCTGTGTTTGTATTTCCCACAGAAGTATTGAGCACTGAGTAATTGGCATATTTTTTGTTATTCTATTTAAATGTGTCATCTTTTCTCTCTTTCCTTTGGAGTAGAGTTGATAACTATGTTGCTTGTTGAATTATTTTCCAGAATAAACTTTATAAGTAATATAATTAGAGAATAAGGGGGATTTGTGTTGATGTATTTGTAACTTCAGAATGTATTCACTTGTATATCTTATGTATTGTGCCCTGATGTTCCTATCAGGAAGTATCTGTGATGTAATTGAGTCATGTCATACCCCAATGTTTCTATCATTAGAATCAATAATGTAAACAAGTCATGTAAAGTCATAGAGGGTAACCCTCCTTATTGTTCAAGGGTTAAAGTCCCCGCATTTTCGGGGCACTAGGGTTATTAGACTCTCCTAGAGAAGTTGACCCTGGTAAGTTATTGTCAAGATGAGAATTAGTATAAATAGAGAGTGAGACTCTCTATTTAACACACACACGCACTCACTCAACTGGGGCACATGAGTGAGAGAGGAGAATCTCTCTCAAGTGAGAGAGAGAACAAGTTGTTGGAGTTCATCTTTCTGTCTTTGGGTTTTACTGCTACCATTGGTGCTCATTCTATCTCTAAGGAAGTTGCAGGGTTTTCTCCTTTATGGTTTCCCCAAGGAAAATTGTTTGTGTCTCTTGTCTCTTGTGATTATTGTTGTGCATGTTATTCTATTAGATAAGATCCTAAGATCATATTGCTTAAATGATAAAAATATAACATGGCATCAGAGCTAACCTGAGAAGAAGACACTGTGCAGCTACAGAAGCTAGGGATTCTTACTTTTTGGGTCTCTCTCCACAATCCATCAGCAAAAGAAGGCTAGGCTAACTCTCCATTGAAGGGCACATTTTTCAGTTTTTGATACGAGAAATTGGGGCTTTTTACAGAAGAGGAATTTTTGAGTGAGCCCGGCATAGGATTTATCTCCTCATCAAAATAAAATTTTGAAACTCCATGAAAGTCAAACCCTAGTTTGACCTCGAGCCTGAAAAACCCTAAAATACTAAAACAAGTAGTTTTGGTACATTTGATGTATCTCGATATTGAAGAAGTATCAGGGGCTGAAAATTTCACAGGATGAATATAAAATCCTGATGTACCCTGTGTAAACATTTCAGCCTCAGATTCAATATATTCTGGGAGATATGTTTCCTTAAAATTAGGGCTCTAGCCTCTTCCAGGATTCATCCCTAAACAGGACACCTAGGGAGAATTGCAATATCTCGAGCTACAAATATCTAAATGAAATTTCACAAGATGTTCCAGATAGAGCATGGAATTTAATTTTTGTGGTAAAAGTTTCAGGCCCCGAAGGTGAAACATGACATGTGGCAGTCCATACAACTTCTCTATGTTGAATAATCCGGAAACAAGTCCCAATTGGTGAAACCAATTCTGGTAAAACATGTGGTGTTGGAAGGAGGACATAAGAGGTTACATCAGTATGAAATTGTAGACACAGAGGAGCAGTACTTTTAGATATACCATAGAAATAGTATCAGGCATTTCTGCAGAAGAAATTGGTAAACTAGGGTTTCCTGGTCCATGAGCTTCTTTGCACTATTTTCAGAAAAGGAGTACATTGGACAACTCGACTTGAATAGTTCCATATTTCTATCCAATAAAAAGTTTGAAATTCCAAGCTTTGAAAATTAGGGTTTCTTTAACAAACCCTAGGTTAGCCATATCCAGAACCAGGACGGATACCTCAAATCGGTAAGATCTAATCTTTTGCTATTTAAATTTGAGGTTCTCATTTCAAAATGGCCTATCACACTAGCTTCATGACAATATTGGTGAAGCTGAAAACTTCCAAGCATGGAAGTATATAATTTCAATAGTTCTTGAAGAAAATGAATTAGACACCTACATAAGTGGAGAGGTTCCAGTTCCATAGGGAGACGAGGTTAAAGCCTTACACAAGAAGAACTTGGTCAAGGCCAAGAAGATCATTGCTGATTCAATCAAGGATCACCTTATACCACAAGTGTCTTCGCTAAAGACACCTAAAGAGATGTTTGATTCCTTGACCAAGCTATTTGAAGGGAAGAACATAAATTAGAAGATGAATTTGAGAAACCAGTTGAAGAATGTGAAGATCCAGAATGCAGAGACCATACAGTCATGCTTTACAAGGGTCTCTAAAATCAAAGAACAACTTGAAGTAGAAGAAGAAGAAGTGGAGAATGCAGAATTTGTGCTAACCAACTTGAATAGCCTCCCAGGATCATGTGATTCATTTGAGGAATGTGCGCCAGAAGGAAGTGATCAATTTAAGCAGACTCTAGGAAGAGTGTGTTGATGTATTTGTAACTTTAGAATGTATTCTCTTGTATATCTTATGTGTTGTACCCCGATGTTTATTCCGGGAAGTGTCTGTAATGTATTTGAGTCATGTCATGGCCCGATGTTCCTATAGAGAGATTCAATAATGTAAAAAAGTCATGTAAATTCATAGTGGGTAACCCTCCTTATTGTTCAAGGGTTAAAGTCCCCACAGTTGTGGGTCACTAGGGTTATTAGACTCTACTAGAGAAGTCGGCCCTAGGTGAGTTAATGTAAGTCGGGTCATTAGTACCCCAGTTGTGGTTACTTGAGCCTACATAACTGAGTTAGGATTACAGGAGCCTACATAACAGAGTTAATGGTTAAGTGAACAAAAGAATATAAATAGAGAGTGAGACTCTCTATTTATAACACACACACTCACTCACTAGGGAACATGAGTGAGAGAGAAGAAGCTGGGATCAAAGAAAGAGACAATTGTTGTTGGAGATCATCTTTATGTTTTTGGGTTTTACTGCTACCATTGGTGCTGATTCTATCTCTAAGAAATTTTTGGGGTTTTCTCCTTTATGGTTTCCCTGAGGAAAATTATTTGTGTCTCTTTCCTCTTGTGTTTATTGTTGTGCATGTTATTCTCTCAGATAAGATTCTAAGATCATATTGCTTAAATGATAAAAATATAACATGGTATCAGAGCTAACCTAAGAACAAGACACTGTGTAGCTGTAGAATCTAGGGCTTCTTACTTTTTGGGTCTCTCTCCACAATCCATCAACAAAATTATGCTAGGATGACTCGCCATTGAAGGGCACATCGTTTTGTCGAAGAAGAATTCGATTCAGAGCATTTTCAATTTTTGGTGCGGGAAATTAGGGATTTTTACAAAAGAAGAATTTTTGAGTGATCCCATCATAGGATTTATCTCCTCATCAAAATCGAAGTTTAGAGACCTGGGTCGATATTTTTGGTTGGGTGTAACTTCGGGAAAGTCAAACCCTAGTTTGACCCTGGGCTGGAAAAACCCTAAATACTAAAACTCATAAGTTTTGGTAAATTCGCTATATCTTAGGATTACAGAAGTGTCAAAGGCCAAAACTTTCATAGGTTGAAGATAAAATACTTATGTACACTGTTTCCATGTTGGAGCCTCAGATTTTCTATATTCTAGGAGATATGATTCCTCCAAGTTAGGGATCCAACCTCTTCCAGGATTCATCCCTAAACAGGATACCTGGGGAGAATCACTATATCTCGGGCTAAGAAGGTCCAAATGAAATTTTGCAAGATGTTCCAGAAAGGAAATAGACTTTGCTTTCTTTTTTAGAAGTTTTAGACCCCAAAGATGAAATAGTCACATGTGGAAGTCCATACAACTTCGCCATTCTGAACAGTCTTGAAATAGGTCACCTTGGGAAACCACTCATAAGTCCCAATTGGTGAAACCAATTCTGATGAAACCTATGGTGTTGGAATAGGTACGGAGGAGTCTAACTTTGTACACAATTTCAAACATATAAGAGCATTAATTGCGGAGATACCATAGAAACTGTATCAGGCATTTGTGTAGAAGAAATTGGTAAACTAGGGCTTCCTGTTCTGGGAGCTTCCTGTTTTCAGAAAAGGACTACATTGGACAGCTCGCCTTGAAGAGGTCTATAATTATATCCAATCAGATCTAAAAGATTCCAAATTTTGAAAATGAGGGTTTCTCTGACAAACCCTAGATTAGCCAGCTTCGGAACCAGGACGGACACCTCAAATCGGTAAGATCTAATCTTTTGTTATTTTCATTTGAGGTTCTCATTTTAAAGTGATCTATCACATCAGCTTGATGATAATCTTGGTGAGGCTGACAAATTCCAAGCATGCAAGTATAGGATGTCACTAGTTCTTGAAGGAAATGTATTGGACACCTACATAAGTAGAGAGGTTCCAGTTCTAGAGGGAGATGAGGCTAAAAGCCTTACACAAGAAGAACTTGGTCAAGGCCAAGAAGATCGTTTCTGATTCAATCATAGATCAACTTGTACCACAAGTGTCTTCCCTAAAGACACTGAAAGAGATGTTTGATTCCTTGACCAAGCTATTTGAAGGGAATAACATAAATTGGAAGATGACTTTGAGAAAATAGTTGAAGAATGTGAAGATCTAGAATGCAGAGACCATCCAATCATACTTTACAAGGGTCTCTCAAATCAAAGAACAACTTGAAGTAGTAGTAGAAGAAGTGGAGAATGCAACAATTGTGATAACTACCTTGAATGGCCTCCTAGTATCATGGGATTCATTCATTCGAGGAACATATGCTAGAAGGAAGTGATTACTTGCAGCAGACTCTGGGAAGAAGAAGAAGCTCGACTCATAATAAGAGAAGAGAAGATGGGAGCAACTAAAGATCAAGCTCTCACCACACAAAGAAGATCCCTCAACCGATGAGGATTACAAAGGACTCAACTATTGAAGAAACTCTTATCCATCTTAGTGTTTGGATAAGAAATGATGAATGAAGAAGATGATTAAGCTGAAAGCTCAAGAAGGAGTCTACCCACGAAACAAATAAAGATAAGTATTCAATTGTCATTTCATGATATTGTTTTGTTATGCATTTGTTTATATTTAGTTGATGTATTATGCATGATAGAATGTTTGCATTAATTATAGTATACTACTAATATGCATGTAATGGGTAAGTAGCTCATGGTGCTATACAACTCTCCATTGCTACTTATCTAGAATGAAACCTCTTTGATGACATATTGGATTAGTGCACAATCTCAATGTTGTCCTGGTAGAGATGGAAGGCATCTAGAAAGTGTCCGTGAGATATGGATGAATGTTGTATTGGATAAAATAGTTGCATGATTATATCTTTATGCATAGGAATTTACCATTATGAATATGCATTATGAAAATTTTCTAATCATAAAACTGGTGCATTTGACTTGTAGGAAATATCATGTACAATCACCTACAAGAAAAGAAGGATGAGACTTGTTCCGAAGAACAAGTCACGACAGTTCAAGATTCACTCTAATAATCCAAAATGAAGAATGATGTATAGGATGCAGTATTGAGACCTAAAGGGAAGTTTGTAGTTCCATCATGTAGTGGATGGAAACATCGTGGGATACAAGGCAATATTTGTAGAACGTGGCTTCTCATAGAAAGAAGGGATAGACTACAAAGAGACATTTGCAGCCACTAGAAGATAAGACACATGACATGAAGAATCACGTATTCAAATGAAAGAAGGCCTTGTATGAGATCAGAAGACACCCATGGGATAACACATACATGAGGAGCTTGAGGATCACCTAGAGTGATGAAGATGTTAACCTTTGCTACAAGGTTAAAGATGAAAGCCTATAGAGGATTACAAGCTCACAGATGGGTGTGAGAAGAACTTTTGACAAGGTTCAAGATAGAGGATATTGGTATCCAGTGACTCTAGATGGATACATAAAATATTAGTAGCAGAGGAAGCTACTTGTCACTCTATATGGATACATAAAATATTAGTAGCAAAGGAAGCTACTTATCACTCTGATATAGAATGTTTCAGTGCATAGATTACAAAAGATAGAGGAAGTATGATGCTCTGCTTCAGAGGGAGTGACTGCAAAAGATCCTGAGGTTCGACATGGTATGATAGGATGGATAGCTTACTGATGACTCTAGGATTTACTGAGTGTAAAATGGATTCCAACCTTTTCATCAAGGTTGAAGCTGGAAGACCAATGATGTTCCTATTTTATGTCGAGGAATTGTTCCTGATAGAAAAGAGGAACTCATTAAAGTTGTAAGAAGGAGACTTGCTTCCGAGTTCAAGATGAAGGACTTAGATATGATACATTAATTTTAGGCATGGGGGTGTGGTAGAATGCAAATGGAATCTCCCTGAGACAAGGGAAGTATGCAGTAGATATCCTGAAGAGGTTCAAGATGATGGACTGTATGACCACACCTATGGCATCGAACGTGAAGCTATTGAGTGATGCCTCATTAGAAGCAGTTGATGCCACGATGTATCATCAGATGATTTGTTCCTTGATGTACATGACATATACAAGACCAGATACTTGCTTTGCTATGAACACATCAAGACATGTTCATCTAATTGTTGCAAAGAATGCAGTGAGGTACCTAAAGGGTACAGTTCAGTATGGGCTCAAGTACGAGGAATATTAGAAGATTAACCTAGAAGGTTATGTTGATTGGGCATGCAGTGCCATCAATAGCAAGAGCACTTCAGGGTGTTGGTTCAGTACGGGATCAGGTGTGATCTCTTGGTTTAGAAGGAAACATTCTTGCGTGGCACTGAGTACAGCTGAAGCAGAGTATGTCACAGCTTGTTGAGCTAGTTGTGAGGCAGTATGGCTGAGGAAGCTACTGTCTGATTTGTTTGATCTCTAGTTGGATGCTACTTGTATATATTGCGACAACCAGAGTTGTGTGAAGTTGTTAGAGAACCCAGTGTTCCATGACAAGTCGAAGCATATCGAGAACAAATATCACTATATCAGGGGTATGGTATAGAGAGGGGAAGTGAAGATCCAGTATGTTGACATGGAAGAACAAATAGCTGATGTGTTGACTAAGCCATTGGCCAGAGTGAAGTTTGAGTACTTTAGGGAGAAGCTTGGTGTTCTCCAGATCGAGGTTCCCTCTAAGGGGAAGTGATGAGTCCATGAGCCATTCTGACATGGTGAGAGGATTGGTTCCTTCCATGGTCAGATGTAAGGGCTGAGCCATTCTGTCATGGTGAGAGGATTGGTTCCTTCCATGGTCAGATGTAAGGGCTGAGCCATTCTGTCATGGTGAGAGGATTGGTTCCTTCCATGGTCAGATGTGAGTGTTGAGCCATTATGAGGTGACTGTGAGATGTGTTCTCACATGATCAGATATAAGTGCTAAAGGCCATTATCTGAATGGAGGCACCTGGTCAGTTACCAGGAATACTCAGCTTAGTGCTGAGAGGCCATTCTATGGGAGAATGGAGGAACCTGGTCAGTTACCAAGAATCCTCAGCCTAGGGATGAGAGCCATTTTGATGTGACTATGGGATTGGTTCCCACATGATCAGATGTAAGTGTAGAGCCATTCTGATGTGACTTTGGGATTGGTTCCCACATGATCAGATATAAGTGCAGATCCTTTCCTTGGATGATAGATGGTGTGTCCTATCATGCTGACGGATGTAAGTGCAGAGCCTTTCTTTGGATGGTAGATGGTGTGTCCTACGATGCTAGTAGATATAAGTGCTGAGCCCTTCCTCGGATAGTAGATGGTGTGTCCTGCTATGACAGAGGATATAAGTATTGTGCCTTTTTATGGATAGTAGATGGTGTGTCCTGCTATGCCATTAGATGTAAGTGCTGAGCCTTTCCATGGATGATAGATGGTGTGTCCTATCATGCCAATGGGTGTGAGTGCTGGGCCTTTCTAACATATATGACTAGATTGGTTCCTCTCATATTCAGATGTGAGTGCTGGGCATGCCTTTCTGACATGGTGTTGGATGTGTTCCTCTCATGGTCATATGTAAGTGCTGGGTGGGCCATTCTGACTTAGGGTGAGATATAAGTGCTGAAGAAGACCTACATGGAGGTTAGGCCTACAACCAGCATGAAAAAGGGTTGGATCTGTAGAAATTCCTATGATGAGAAGAATCGAGAGATAGCACCAATGATGATGACCCAGTGATGATCCAGATCCAGTGATGATGATCCAGAAGCGATGATCCAGATCCAGTGATGATGATCCAATAGTGATGATCCAGATCAAGTGATGATCCAGATGCAGTGATGATCCAGATCTAGTGATGATGCAGATCCAGTAATGAAGATTACTTGAAGATGAAGATGACGAGAAATTGATGATGATCCTGATGATATAGAGAAGAAGACCCGTGCTGATAAATTGTGTCAATAGAATACCTTCCTAGTTAAGAGGTAGTGTTGATGTATTTGTAACTTCGGAATGTATTCACTTGTATATCTTATGTGTTGTACCCTGATGTTTATTCTGGGAAGTTTTTGTAATGTATTTGTGTCATGTCATGCCCTGATGTTCCTATCGAGAGATTCAATAATGTAAACAAGTCATGTAAAGTCATAGTGGGTAACCCTCCTTATTGTTCAAGGGTTAAAGTCCCCACAGTTGTGGGGCACTAGGGTTATTATGCTCTCCTAGAGAAGTCGGCCCTAGGTGAGTTAATGTAAGTCGGGTCATTAGTACCCCAGTTGTGGTTACTCGAGCCTACATAACAGAGTTAAAGGTTAAGTGAATGAAAGAATATAAATAGAGAGTGAGACTCTCTATTTATAACACACACACTCACTCACTGGGGTGCATGAGTGAGAGAGAAGAAGATGGGATTAGAGAAAGAGACAACTGCTGTTGGAGATCATCTTTATGTTTTTGGGTTTTACTGCTACCATTGGTGCTCATTCTATCTCTGAGGAAGTTGTGGGGTTTTCTCCTTTATGGTTTCCTGAAGGAAAATTATTTGTCTCTCTTGTATCTTGTGTTTATTGTTGTGTGTGTTATTCTATCAGATAAGATTCTAAGATCATATTGCTAATTTGGAGCTTGGAAGGCTTTCCATGATGCTCCTTCTTATGTTTATCCTTCCTCTTCTAATGCTTTTCTTTATCTGCTTCCTGTGTACCTGCAACAGTCGAGGTGGTATATTTGGTTTGTGGGTTAGAGGCTGATGGTTTGTCTGGTTGGGGAGGTGGGATGACTACCACCTCTGGTTGTGTGGATGTAATCGATTATGGTGGGCCTGTCTCTGAGTCAAGGGGTGGTGGTGGTGGTGGAGATGGTGGTGGTGGTGGTGATGGAGTTAGCAAATGGTCGGGGGTGATTTGGTTTGGGGGAACTATGGTTGAGTGGTGGGTTGTCGAAGTACATTCTGTGTGGAGTTTCTTAGGTTTTCCTTTGACCCGACTATTGTATAGTAAAGAAAGGTCTCCGACCGACAGGTTTTTGTTCTTGATGTTGTGGTCATGCCATGCTTTCTGTTGTTGCTTCTGGATTTCTTGGTGTTGTATAGCCATGAGTTAGTGCTCTTCCAGCTTGCTAAGTTGAAATAGTTGGTCCTTCTTTCCTTTTTCAACATCAACATGTAGTATTTCTGCGATAATAGGTGTGTGTTGTCAGAAGTGTAGTGGAACTACTGCTTCTTGTCCATAGACTAGTTGAAAAGGAGCTTGGTTGGTTGACCGTTTATACGTTGTTCTGTATGCCCATAAGACTGCAGGTATTTTCTCATCCCAGTCGTCATTGGCAACATTACATATTTTGGTTAATCCTCTTATTAATGTTGTATTGAATGCTTTAATTTCTCCATTCAACTGAGGATGGTATTCTGTACTCCGATGATGGTCAATTTGGAACTGGTCGGTTAGGGTTTTGATAGTTTTGTTGATAAAGTGTGTCCCTTGGTCGCTAATCAGGGTTAGTGGACATCCAAATCTAGTGATGATATTCTCATAAATAAAAGTAGCAGCTATCTCACTAGAACATGTATCGATTGGTTCAACTTCTACCCATTTAGTGACATATTCTACTACAGTAATGATATACCTTGCACCAATTCTTTTTGCTGGTATAGAAAATGGTCCTATGAAGTCTATGGCCCATATTTTGAATGTCAAACTTGGGTTTTCTGATATCAAAGACATTTCTATGCTAGGCAAGGGTCAACCAAGTCGTTGACATCTATCACATCGACTGAAATTTTTTTTGCAATCTCTGTGGAGTGTCGGCCACCATAATCCTGACTGTTGGATTTTCTTTGTAGTTGTGTCCGCTTGAAAATGTCCTCCTGTAGGTCCATAGTGTGCTTCATGCAGAAGGTGGTCTCGTTCATGTCCTAGTACACACCTTCTGAGGATGTCATCTAATCCCATTTTCTATAAAAATCCGTTGATGAGACTGTATGGTGTAGCCTTCATAGCTAAGATCTGTTTTTTCTTGGTGCTCATACCTTCTTGTGCATGTCCATCTTCTAAGAACTGAGCTATTTCCTCTAGTTCTGCTGGGACTGCTTCTATCCGAAATAAATGTGCATCAGGTAAGTTGTCATCGACTCTTGTTGGTTCCTCTCCTGTGTCGATTCGGGATAAATGGTCGGGACCTACATCTAACTTGCCTGGTCGGACAACGACTTCAAACTCAAATTCTTGGAAAATAAGTAGCTATCGACAAATCCTTCCATGATGTAGTGGTTTGTTGATGAGATACTTCAGGGCCTGATGGTTTGTATAGAATATAAATGGGTTAGCTAACAGATAATGTCGGTATTTTTGTAGTGCAAAGACCATCCCTAGGGATTCTCTTTCTGTGGTCGAATAGTTTCTTTCAAACTTGTTTAATTTTCTGCTGCTGTAAACTATGGGATAATCCATTCCATCATCTCCTGGTTGAGTTAGGATTTCTCCTTTTGCAAGGCCTGATGCATCAATATGGACATGGAATTTGATCGACTAGTTTGGAAATTTTAGGATGGGGGCTTCGACTAGTTTTCTTTTTAATTTTTTGAATGATATGTGGCATTCCTCTGTCCAGTTAAACTCTTGATCTTCCCTTAATATTTCTTCAAGAGGATAGGTCATATCTAAATAATATCTTATGAATTTTTTGTAATAGCCTGTGTGGCCAAGTAACACCCTAACTTGTTTGGGGTTTATTGCTGGTTTTAGATCGAGGATAATTTTAATCATTGCAAAGTCAACCTTAATACCTTCCTTACAGACAATGTGCCCTAATAATATCCCGATGGGGGTCACAAATATGCATTTCTTGATGTTTAGGGAAAGTTGAATGTGTGGACATCTCTCCAGCATAAGTCGGAGCCATTTGCATTGATCTTTTAGCGTGGAGTATATTGTCTAGTCATCAAAGTATACTGCCATGGTCTTGTAAATGTATTCTTGAAATGTTTTAACAACAATTCAAGAGAACACTGCAAGTGCATTATTTAATCCAAAAGGCATAAATTTGTAAGCAAAGGAACCAAATTCACACACAAAGGTAGTATTCTTCTGGTCTTGTTTAGCAATTGGCACTTGGTTATAGCCCGAGAATCCATCTGTAAATGAGTAGCATTCATGTCCTACAACTTCATTCAAGATTTCATCTGCATAAGGGGTTGGGAATGGGTCTGTCAGCGTTACTTTGTTTAGTTCCCTGAAGTCAAAAAAAATTCTTAGTCTGGTCGGCTCATGTTTCTTAGGCTATACCACCATTGGATTTTCCCATTCTGACTGGTCGATAGGGTAGATGATGCCTACTGCTAACATGTTATCAATTTCCATTTTGACTATCTCCTTGTATTTGTGAGCTAGTTTATAAGGCCTTTTCTTCACAGGTTGAACATCAGGTTTAGTATCAATTTTCATTTCTCCCATTTCGTGGACTAAGTCTTTGAGGTCTTTGTAATCTCTAGTAAATACATCTTGGAATTCCCTTAGTAATTTTACTATCTCTGTGGTCTGTTCTTCGCTCCAGTAGTCACCAATATTTGCCATTTTTGGTCGATCATCATTTGAGATGTCGAATTCTTTAGTTTTGACTTTAGCATCTAGCCATTCTGGTGCTTTGGCTTCGTTGATCGATCAACTTCCTTCTTTGAACTGTGAGAATGTGGCAGGGAAGTTGGCTGCACTCATTCTGTCGGTATCTTGTTTGTCAGTTGTTTCGACTTTCACGATGGTGCAAATAGGTTTTGTTGTTTCGACATGGTTGGATTTCCATCTAAAGCTTTTTCCTTCTGTGTTTTTGTTTTCTAACTGTAATCTTCTCGACTATGGATTTAGCTGTGTTTGTATTTTGTTACATTTCCTTGTCTGTCGGTGATCTTGTAAGGGTTTATTTTCGGTCGGCTAGACAAATTCTTTAATTTGTTTTGCTGTTTCGACCAAATTTTCATTTTGAGGTATAAAGTTGAAATCTTTAATAAAATTTTCCTTGAGTTCGTGCCATAAGAAGGTTTCACCTCTAGCTTCTTCCATCTTATACCATTTTTTTGGTAAGTCGGCTAGGGTTGATGGGAACAAGTGTGGCCATGCTCGTTCATCCTTGTATCCAAGTCTTCTCCACTCCTTTTCACAAGTTTTGATATGGTCCTCTAGGTTCTGTCCTTGAGTGAATATAGGTATCTAAGCTTGTTGGGTTAACATTTTTCCTCCGAACCTTTCGAAAAAGTAAGTCGAAGAAGTTTTCCAGGTCTGTAGTCTTGTCTAATGGGTATCCCACCATCTAGCAGCCTGTCTTGTAAAAGTTTCAACTAGGCTTTGAAGTCGGCCATGTTCACCAATATTTTTGGAAACTTGCTCGAAATGCATGACTGGTGATTCCCTTTCCTTATATCTTGGTAGTTGTCATTAGAGGAATTTTGGGGTCCAAAATGGGCCTCCTAAGGAAAATAATAAAATAATAGTTAAAATAATAAAATAATAGTTAAAATAATAAAATAATATTG
>LPNX010517517.1:269559-324112 GCA_001517045.1 Pseudotsuga menziesii
GTAGTATGCAGGTTGGTCGGTTGTAAAGTAGGGTGTTCCCTAATTTTATTCTCAAAGATTTTTGGGACAATGGACACTATGAAGCACTGTTGGGTGGGATTTTTCTGCACTTTTTGTATAGTCCAGCACCCTCTTGCTTGTGTTTCATAGTTCTCGATCTCCCAGTCATAAAATTTAGCATCAGAATTATAAGCAACTGAGTCTTGGTTACCTAAGTGAAGTTCTCCATGGATATTTGGTTCTGTGTAGCCTGCATTGTTTTGGATCTAGTAGAGTTGTCAGACATCGACTTCTTCATCAAGAGGTTTAGTCCAAGGTTCCCCTTGAGATGGATGAATGGGTACAATGAATTTTTGTCCATTTCCTTTTAATTTGATTCATTCCTTGTCCAGGGATATGGATGCTTTCATCTTTCTACCCCAAGGTCGACCGACTAGCACTGGGAAGGAACTGGATCCTTCCTTTGGGTCGATGATTTCGAAGTCGACCTTGGTCGAGATTCCTTTTATAGTCGCGTCGACATTTTTCTAGACTCCAATGGGTTCAATTAGGCCTTGGTCAGCTGGTTTCAGGTATATGCCTGACTCATACAGTCGAGGTCTGCCCATTTGTTCCCAACTGTCACGAGTCATGATGTTTACTTATGAGCTGAAGTCAAGCACTACTTGGAGAACGTGGTAACCTTCAATTTCTAGGTCGAAAAGGGGGTCGGCATAACCTTTGTCTTTTTTATTTAAGCTGCAGATGTTATTTGTTTGTTTTTCGGAGTTGGTACCTTTTATTTCATACAGCAATTCGATGAACTGGGATACTGAATTGTCTATTTGAATGAGCTGGATTAATTCATTTATTACGTTGTGTTGAGTGTCATGAACGTTTTCTTGTCGTGCAATTTCTTTGAATACATTAGTTTCCTCTTTGTATATTTGTTTTTCTTTCAGTGGGCCAGGATAGACATTTTTGGTTTTTATTTTACTAATTCTGGGGTTATCATCTCATGTTTTTGTTCCTTGTCGGGTTACAATATGTAAATTTTTGGTGTTTATTACATCGTGTTTTTGTACACAGGACAAGACATTAACATTTTTTTCGTATTAATTTTTTCTAACATGCTAGGGAAATCCTCTAGTGAGTGATCCCCTACCCCACAGTGAGTACAGAATTTGAGATCAGTTCTGTCCTTATATGGACAGTCTGCATATCGATGTCCCTCTTTATAACATGTGAAGCACTGGATGGGTCGACGTGGTTGGTTGTTGCTATTCCCAGGGAATCGACCTCTTCCTCCGTAGCCTGGGCATCGATTGTCGTACCGATGCTCATATCGTTGACCATCGTATCTGTGACCGTTCTGATCGTTTGCTAGATTTTTTTGCTCGTTATGCTGTGCTACTACATTAGTTTGGTATACTGCCTAATAGTTCTGTCGGTTCTTGAGGTTCAACTGGCAGTCGACCGTGTTATGACTTTTGGTCTCGCAGATGGCACACTAGGAGGCCTTGCCGTTATTCATGTTGAATAGGAAATCTTTCGTCGAGTGATCTCCGTGCTCTTGGAAAATGTCACAAAAGGACTTGGTCTGCACGAATCGAACGTACTTTCGACTGTAATCCTGTCAACAGTTATCTTTGGAATGGCCGGCCATCGAGCATTTGGTGCACCAGATCTCCTTATTCTTGAGGCTTAACTCTTTTAGAGACATTTTTATGTTCTCAAGTTGTTCTTCCAATCTATAGTCCATGGGGTAAGCGGGGATATCTTCATCCATCTCCGCCTGAAGATATTTTGTTAGCGCATCTTCATAAGTTTTGAACGTCTATAGACTGATGTGTCGACACACTTTCTGAGATAGCCTTGCAAGAAACCACTGGATTAGTAACTGTTCATCTATAACATAATCCAGCTAGCTCAGTAGGTCTTTCCAATGCTTATCATAGTTGTGGATAGATTCCCCTGGCTTTTGTGATGTGGTTTTTAGTTTTTTCACGGCCAAGTGCTTAGCATCTGGGGTTTTGAAAAATGACAAAAATTGCACCTTAATCTCAGCTTTTGTTGCTCTAGGTTGTCTCTTCAAAAAGGTCCTATACCACATCAATGCCCTTTTCCTTAAGGCACCGATGAAATGTGCCATTTGTCTATCTTTTTCTGTAACTTGGTTGGCCTCCCAAGTTGACTCGTAGATGAACCAATGTCATCTGGGGTCCTCATCCCCCTCATATAGAGGAATGTGAGCCGATCAGTGACCCATATCTGAATCAATGTCATTGCTCTTAGGAGGTGGCGGCGGTGGAGGTGGGGGTGGTGGTGAGGGTGGTGCGGTTGTTGGTGTGTTCATCTCTGCGGAAATTTGGTCAACGGAACTTTCGTTCCCGTCGGTTGTCGATTCTTCGTCGACTTGAAGTTGGTTGATGTCAACTTCTTTTGTCGATGGTCCACTGCAACTATTTACCCACAGTTCTGAATGGTCTGTGTCTTCTAAAGCTGTGTTTGGCAGGCGGGGTGCTCCTTCATGTGTCGATAGGAGTAATTGGATACTTCATTGGGAAGGTGCTGCTTGAAAGGTCACCCAATTCCCTTCCTCTAGTCGACGTATAATGAGGTGTCATCCAGTGTACGTGTCATTTCCTACTCGACTCCATATACTAAAGTCACTGGATCGTAGTCGGAGGTCCTCTTCGATAATAGTTTGTATTTGAGTACACGAATTCAAAGGAGAGAGGGTTCTTCCTTCATTGGGAGCTCTTAATTGGAGAGCTTCTAGCTGCTCTATCCACAATTCTTCCTTTGTAGGGGATGCTTCTTGTTCCACACCTTCTTCATGTCGGTCATGACTCAACTCTGGCAGATTCTATTTCTAGTCGATCTCCCTAGGAGTTCTTCCTCTGTGCATCTCTAAGGCTCTTTCTCATCTTGCTTCCCTTCTCTGATGTCTCTCTTCCCTCTCTATTTTCTGAGTGTCTGACATACCTTTGTATGATACTATTTTTTTGAGTTCCCTTTTAGTTGACTTCTCATTACTGGTGCCTAGTATCTAGTTCTAGTCGACTAGGATCCACTATACTCTATCTTGACATATGACCAGCTACCTCCCCATAGCCTACCTGACGCTTTTTAGAAAGCCTGGATAGTTCAGTCTATTTGCTTAGGAAGTATTCCCACTCCCTTTCTACAATAAATGTTTTCCACTTCCTTTACTTCTCCGCCTAGTTAGAGTTTGATGGCAGTTCATGAAGTGATGGACGAGGTTCAACAATATGTCCTACTCCCTTCTCAGTCAGGAATTTGAACAACAAGGTCGGTAAGGAACACTGAAATTGCTCGGTGAGATCTGTGTAAAATTTCTCTTTGACTGTTTCCATTGAAGTTCTGTCTTCGACTGCTTGCTCCTCACAGAAGTCGTCGGTGATTTTCGCAAACCACTCTGAAAAGTTTGTTCTACCTCTGTGGATCAGTTTTTCCAGCAATTGTTGTTCTTTAATCTCGTCCGACTTTCTCATCCAGGAATTTCTTCAAAAGTTGGGGCACTGATTCAACAAACTTTTCATGTGTTTCTGTGAAAAATATTTGTCACTGATTCAACAAAATTTTCATGTGTTTCTGTGAAATTTTTTTCTTTTGCTTGTGCGATTGTTAATCTATTCCTTCACGTGTAATTCTACAAACAGTTTGCAAGTTTACATTCCCACCAGTCCTTAATCTCCTACTCTTATATCATCTGTTTGCATACATTTCAGTCATGTACTACCGGTAATGGAACCAATGTTGTAATCTCATAGATCACATAAGGTTACCAATAATACACAATAAAACATATATAAATAAAACAGAGACAAGAGATAAGAACAAATAGGTGAATAAACAGATTATATTATACATATGAGTCCATACAACGCAAAGAACTAAACTGAGTTCTCATCTGGCTCAACAGCCTAATATATATGATTACAAAACAATTACAAAATAACTACCTGTTGGTTCGGTGAACCGACACGACCTTAGGTGGCCGACCTAATCTCTAGTTTAGTTGGCCGACCGACTTAGTCGGCTGATCGACTAAGTCGGCTGATTGACTTAGTCGGCTGATCGACTAAGTTGGCTCATCGACTTAGTCGGCTGATTGACTAAGTCAGCTATCATTGAAGTCGACTTATCGACTTGCTCCTTCTACAATCCAGATCCAGTGATGATGATCCAGCAGCGATGATCCAGATCCAGTGATGATGATCCAACAGTGATGATCCAGATCAAGTGATGATCCAGATCCAGTGATGATGATCCAGTAATGATGATCCAGATCTAGTGATGATCCAGATCCAGTAATGAAGATTACTTGAAGATGAAGATGATGAAAAATTGATGATGATCCTGATGATATAGAGAAGAAGACCTGTGCTGATAAATTGTGTCAAGAGAATACCTTCCTAGTTAAGAGGTAGTGTTGATGTATTTCTAACTTCGGAATGTATTCACTTGTATATCTTATGTGTTGTACCCTGATGTTTATTTTGGGAAGTGTTTGTAATGTATTTGTGTCATGTCATGCCCTGATGTTCCTATCGAGAGATTCAATAATGTAAACAAGTCATGTAAAGTTATAGTGGGTAACCCTCCTTATTGTTCAAGGGTTAAAGTCCCCATAGTTGTGGGGCACTAGGTTTATTAGACTCTCCTAGAGAATTCGGCCCTATGTGAGTTAATGTAAGTCAGGTCATCAGTACCCCAGTTGTGGTTACTCGAGCCTACATAATAGAGTTAAAGTTTAAGTGAATGAAATAATATAAATAGAGAGTGAGGCTCTCTATTTATAACACACACACTCACTCACTGGGGTGCATGAGTGGGAGAGAAGAAGAGGGATTAGAGAAAGAGACAACTGTTGTTGGAGATCATCTTTATGTTTTTGGGTTTTACTGCTACCATTGGTGCTCATTCTATCTTTGAGGAAGTTGCGGGGTTTTCTCCTTTATGGTTTCCCCAAGGAAAATGATTTATCTCTCTTGTCTGTTGTGTTTATTGTTGTGTGTGTTATTCTCTCAGATAATATTCTAATATCATATTGATTAAATGATAAAAATCTAACAGAGTGCACAAAAAAAGAAACTCGGTTGATAATAAGAGAAAGAGAAGATGGGAGCAACTGAAGATCAAGCTATCACGATCCAAAGAAGATCCCTCAAGCGATGAGGAATACAGAGGACTCAACTCTTGAAGAACCTCTTATCCATATTAGCAATTGGATAAGAAATGATGATGTTATGAATGAAGAAGATGATGAAGGTGAAGGCTCAAGAAGGAGTCTAACTATGAAACAAATAAAGATAATTATTCAATTGTCATTTCATGATATTGTTTTGTTATGAATTTGTTTATATTCAGTTGATGTGTTATATGTTTGCATTAATGACAGTGTACTACTAATATGCATGTGATGGGTAAGTAGCCTATGGTTCTATACAACTCCCCATTTCTACTTATCTAGAATGAAACCTATTTGTTGACATATTGGATTAGTGCACAGTCTCAATGTTGTCTTGGTAGAGATGGAAGGCATCTAGAAAGTTTTTGTAAGATATTAATGAATGTTGTATTGGATAAAATAGTTGCATGATCATATATTTATGCGTAATAATTTTCCATTATGAATATGCCTTATGAAAATTTTCTAACCATACAACTAATGCATTTAAATTGTAGGAAATATTGTGTACAATCGCCTACAAGAAAACAAGGATGAGATTTGTTCCGAAGAACAAGTGACGACAGTTCAAGAAATAATCCAAGAATGAAGAATAATATGATGAATGCAGTTATGTGACACTGTTGAGCGACATCATTGATACAGATCCTTCCATCTTTGAAGAAGTATCCAAGAATAAATGGAAGGAGAGTACTAGTTCAAGAAGAATGATGTCTAGGATGCGGTATTGATACCTGAAGGGAAGTTCATAGTTCCATCATGCAGTAGATGGAAACATCGTGGGATACAAGGAAATATTCGTAGCACGAGGCTTCTCATGGAAAGAAGGCATAGACTACGAAGAGACATTTGCAGCCATTGGAATTTAAGACACATGATAGGAAGACTCATGTGTGAAAATTAAAGAAGGCCTTGTACAAGCTCAGAAGACACTCACAGAATAACACATACATGAGGAGCTTGAAGATCACCTAGAATGATGAATTTATTCACCTTTGCTACAAGGTTGAAGATGAAATCCTATAGAGTATGACAAGATCAAATATGGGTGTGAGAAGAACATCTTCAAGATAGATGATCTTGGTATTCAGTGACCCTAGATGGATACATAGACTATTAGTAGCAGAGGAAGCTACTTGTCACTCCAGTATATAATGTTTCAACACATAGAGTATGAAAGGAAGAGGGAGAATGATGCTCCACTTCAGAGGGAGTGACTGCAGAAGAACCTGAGGTTTGACATGGTATGGTAGGATGGACAACTTACTGATGGATCTAGGATTTACTGAGAGTAAAGTGGACTCCAACCTTTACTTTAAGTTTGAAGGAAAAAGAGCAATGATGCTCATGTTATATGTCGATGACTTGTTCCTGACACAAAATAGGAACTCATTAAAGTCGCAAGAAGAGGATGCTTTCTAGGCATGGAGGTGTGGTAGAATGCGGATGGAATATCCCTTGGACAAGGGAAGTATGCAATGGAGATCCTAAAGAAGTCTGGGATGATGGACTGCAAGGCCATGACCACACCTATGGCATCGAACCTGAATCTATTGAGTGATGCTTCATCAGAGATGGTTGATGCCATGATGTATCATCAAATGATTTGTTCCTTAATGTACCCAATGAATATGAGACCAGATATTTTCTTTGTTGTGAACACATTCAGCCAGTTCCTGATGGATCTTAGACATGTTCACTTGATTGCTACAAAGCATATTCTGAGGTACCTAAAGGGTATAGTTGATTATGGGGTCAGGTATGAGGCGAATCAGAAGATTAACCTGGAAGGTTATGTTGATTCATATTGGGCAGGCAATGCCATTGATAGGAAGATAACTTCAGGGTGTTTCTTCAGTATGGGATCAAGTGTGATCTCTTGGTTTAGCAGGAAGCAGTCCTGTGTGGCACTGAGTATAGTCGAAGCAGAGTATGTCGCAGCTTGTTCGGCTAGCTATGAGGCAGTGTGGATTAAAAAGCTACTATATGATTTATTTGATCTCCAGTTGGATGCTACTTATATATGTTGCAACAACCATAGCTGTGTTAAGATGTCTGAGAATCCTGTGTTCCATGACAAGTTGAAGCATATAGATATTAGATATCACTATATCAGGGATATGGTGTAGAGAGGTGTAGTGAAGCTCCAATATGTTGCGACGAACGAGCAGATAGCTGATGTGTTGATGAAGACATTAGCTAGAGTGAAGGTTGAGTACTTCAAGGAGAAGCTTGGTGTTCTCCATATTGAGGTTCCCTCCAAAGGGAAGTGATGATTTCGTGAGCCATTTTGATGAGACTGAGGGATGTGTTCCCACAAGATTAGATGTAAGTGTAGATCCATTCTGATGTGACTGAGGGATGTGTTCCCACATGATAAGATGTAAGTGCAGATTATTTCTTACATGGTTGTTGGATGTGCTCCTCCCATGGTAAGATATAAGTGCCGAGCCTTTCTTACATGGTTGTTGGATGTGTTCCTCCCATGGTAATATATAAGTGTTGATCCTTTCTGACATGGTTTTTGGATGTGTTCCTCCCATGGTAATATATAAGTGCTGAGGCTTTCTTACATGGTCGTTGGATGTGTTCCTCCCATGGTAAGATATAAGTGCTGAAGCCTTTTTGACATGGTTGTTGGATGTGTTCCTTCCATGGTCAGATGTGAGTGCTGGGCCTTTTTGACATGGTTTTTGGATGTGTTCCTCCCATGGTCAGATGTGAGTGTTGGAAGTGCCTTTCTGACATGGTTGTTGGATGTGTTCCTCCCATGGTCAGATGTAAGTGTTGGGTGGGCCTTTCTGACATGGTTATTGGATGTGTTCCTCTCATGGTCATATATAAGTGCTAAAGAAGATGAATACCTACATGGAGGATAGGCCTACAACCAGCATGAAAAAGGGTTGTATCTGTAGAACTTCCTATGACGAGAAGAATTGAGAGATAGCACTAGTTGATCGAGATGGTAGAAGCAACGATGTTGATGATGATCTAGCTTTGATGATGATCCAGTGATGATCCATATTTGATGATGATCCCGTTTATATGGTCCAGTGATGATCCAGCTTTGATGATGATCCAATGATCACACAAGAAAATAAATATATTTGTTTCTCATTTTATATAAGGCAAGCGACCCCTGAAAATCTATGGTTTATTGATCCTTCTATTCAATCAAATAGGCCAAGTTACTATTTACCCTAATTCTACCTTAAATTGATGTTTACTTAAAAAAAATGAAATAAAATACACCTCCAAACATTTTAAAATAAAAAAAATATTAAAATTAAAAAAAACTTGACTATATACAAAAATCCTTGGACATATGCATAAACAATCATTACATGGCCAAAGAGAAGGATAGAAGATGAAACCCATTCACTCTCCCTTCTTGTAGTGTATCCTTGTGGCAATTGAAGTGAGCTTTTTAATGCTCCTTATCACAATCCTGTTGAATCCTTTTTTTCCCATACTCAAATGTGTTGGTAGTTGGAAGGGATATTGTATAGGGAGTGTTAGAGCCAAAAATTGTTCTCAGACTACGAAAGAAGAAGCCAACACAATCTCAATAAATACAGTAAAGTAAAATAGGTTTTTCTAGGGTTTTGGTTGTATAGTTTGTAGAAAAGAGGGCAGAAACTTCATGAAACCAAAGAAAACACTAAATCATGAGCATTTGAAAGACTGAGATGCATAACATCTAAAATATAATCCCAACATAATAATCACAGTACTGAGTTCCACCCACAGTTAGCAAGCATTTCAAGCATAAAAACCTTAAACAGGAAATGAGTATACCAACTAAGTAATTAACACAAATTAGAACTGAAACCAGTCAAAAGTCTAAAAGGGCATATAGTTGCATATATTTCTTAATTCAGTCATCAAAAACACATAAGAGTCTTTACACTTAGCTCATAAACCACAGCCTAATAGCCTCCCCTTGCAACAAAAATTGAACCCTTGGTCCTTTTTCAGAATTACATTTATCCTGTTCCTTAAAAAACAGTTGCATAACTGAACCCTAACTACTTTTAGGTTATTTATTGAACTGTTCAATATAAACTATAATTATACAAAAATGAAATAATTTTTTCAAACTGACCAATAAATGCTCTTCCTAAAGTACTTTTACAAGTCTTTTTCTACCTCTGCTAAAAGAGAAATTCCCTCTAAAGCCTGGGCTTTCCTTCTAGCTTTCTGGTGGTCTGCTTCCAAATCTACAACTCTTTTTGTAAGCTCCTCTTTCTGTTGTGTCAGCTCCTGGATAGTTTGTTTTAGTTCTATAAACTGATTCTCTATCTGTCTTTTTCTTTTTAGAACCTCTTTAGAAGCTGAAATCAGTTCCCAATAGTGACTATTAAATTCTTCTAGATCTTCTCTTAGTCTTTTATTTGCAATCACTAATCCTTCATTGCTTTCATGCAGGTACTCAATGTGATGCTTGTATTGTTTAATACTCCTTTGCAGATTTTCCTTTTTAGAATCAATGCATTTACCTTCTACTATTGGTTGCATCCCTTCTAGCATCCACGGGATTTTCAACTTCTTGAATATTTTTTCATCTTCCTTCATATGCTCTGTCAAGGTCACAGGAATTTTTGAATATTCTTCAGCTTCAATACTGCACTGAACCGCATCTTCAATTGCCTCTCTTTTCTCCATACAAGAACTCTTTATATCATTTTGTTGCTATTCTTGAATCATCTTATTTCGAACTTCCATGAATATGGCTGAGATCTTAGTATCAGTGAAGACTGGTTTATTTTTTGAAACTATTGGTTTTTTACCCTTCATAACTTCTTTGTTTTAATCTTCACTATCTTCCAATTTCTCCTGAGATGATGAATCTTCTATTACTGTAACCTTTTTCTCATCCAGTTTGGGATTTAATAGCTTCTTCATATTTAACCTAAGCTTGTTCTTTGGCCTTGTCTTGGGCCTCCAAACTGCTCCAACCTCTCCTAACATTTTCAAAACTTTCCCTTAATGTGTTATTGAAGCTAGTTAAACAAATTTCATTTTCTTTCTTCATGACACTGTCTGTTCTTTAGAATGGGTATGTATTTCTTGTTTAAAGTGAACCCTAACTTCATCAGATAAGGATTTTTCATCATCTTCAGAGGGTACTGTAATAGGGGTTTGTTCCTATTTCTTTACCTCTTCATTTACAATTTGGTTAAGTTCTTCAAGAGAAGCATCCTCTATAGGCTCAACTTCCTTCACCTCTAACTTTGAAACTTTCATTTCCTCAACATTAATTTGGTGTTCAATTTCAATGTTTTCATCTTCCTGACTCGAAGATTTTCTTGGTTCACTGGCTTCTTCATCTTTTTCTGTGACTTTCTTTTTAAGTTTCTTGATCAAACTCTAACCTTTTTCTAACTATCTCTTCTTAGACTGCTCTTCCTTCTCTATTTGGAAGCCAGACCAAAACAGGAAATATTCCCACGTCTTCTCTCTTTTCTGAAGTACAGTGCTTATAACTAGTTTAATAAGCCCATGATGAAATACTTATTGTTTGGTGTGATCCTGATGTTCTTTCACCCTTCTTGGCATCTTCTCTATACTTTTCAAAAAGAAGAATGGGAGATTCATTTTGGACTCATTACTGAGATGTTGAAGGAATCTAAAATGGTATTTAAACACAAAAGAAAATCTCCCTTCACAAGTGATATAGATTTGTAGGATTTTGATAGGCTCTATCCATTCCGGCTTAAACTTTTGAACAGGTACTCCCTTTCCCCAATATACTACTACATCTAGAAGTAGATATCTCTGAGCATCAAAAGTGAAAGGCACCTTTTTGAACCATAATTCACCCTAATCTAAAATTCCTGTTGCTTCTGCTAACAATTCCCTGGTCATTTTAAACTTCAAAGTATCAAAACACACTATATCCTTATCCAAACATTGAGCGAATTTATAAGACACTTCTGAGTGATAACCTTCAATATTTTCAAAAAACACTAACCACCCTGCTTCTGCAAATAGTCTTGTACAATCTGAAAAAGTTTGAACCCAACTCATATCCTAAGGTTTTGCTCTATTAGTCTTACCACTTATTTTCATCTTCAATAATTATCAAATAGCTATTGTCAATAGAACAAACTCTGAATCTCTTCAAGTCTTCACAATCTGACAAAAATGTTTAACTGGGAAGCCTTAAACCCTATATTGAACTCTCTCATTTAAACTGATAAATATTTTAATTCCATTGACAGAGAATTCAGCATTTAGTAAGAAGTCAGTTTATAAACTAATAATCTTCAATCAATTTTATCATTAGTCCTCTGCTTTGAAAAACCCCAAATTTATGAACTTAGATAACGATTCGCAGCCTACCTGTCAAAGTGATTAATCCAGGGATGATCCAGTGATGATCCAAATTTGATGATGATCTAGTGATGATACAGCTTCGATGATGATCCAGCATTGATGGTGATCCAGACTTGATCCAGAGAAGAAGACTTGTGCTGATGAATTGTGTCAATAGAATACCTTCCTAGTTAAGAGGGAGTGTTGATGTATTTGTAACTTTGGAATGTATTCACTTGTATATCTTATGTATTGTACCCCGATGTTCCTATCGGGAAGTATCTGTAATGTAATTGAGTCATGTCATACCCTGATGTTTCTATCAGGAGAATCAATAATGTAAACAAGTCATGTAAAGTCATAGAGGGTGACCCTCCTTATTGTTCAAGGGTTAAAGTCCCCGCATTTTTGGGGCACTAGGGTTATTAGACTCTCCTAGAGAAGTCGGCCCTGGTAAGTTATTGTCAAGTCAGGAATTAGTATAAATAGAGAGTGAGCCTCTTTATTTAACACACACGTACTTAGTCAAGTGGGTCACATGAGTGAGATAGGAGAAGCTCTCTCAAGTGAGAGAGAGAACAAGCTATTGGAGATCATCTTTCTATATTGGGTTTTACTACTGCAATTGGTGCTCATTCTATCTCTGAGGAAGTTGCGGGCTTTTCTCTTTTATGGTTTCCCTGAGGAAAATTCTTTGTGTCTCTTGTCTCTTGTGATTATTTCTATGCATGTTATTCTCTTAGATAAGATCCTAAGATCATATTGGTTAAATGATAAAAGTATAACAATTTGGATATAAGAAATCTATTGTGGAATTTATTCTTATTCTTATACGATATATCTCAGAGGCAAAAGAAAGTGGCTTGTCTCATCTTTGTAATTCATTGAAGATTGTGAATTTTATTATATTTCTACATAGGTAAGATCTATTTACTGCATAAAATATTAGCATTGTGCCATCAATTTTATTCATTCATTTTCATTGTTTATATTATATCATTCTCTTCCTCCAACTGATAATAGAGTTAGTGTTCTTTTTTTCTTCCTAATCTCATCATATCATTAGACCATATAGGAAAAACAACTAAATATGTTGAGTTGGTAATAAGTGTGAAAATTTTGACCTTCAGATATGGAAATGAATTTAGAGAAATATCATGGAGAGAAATATTGCAGTCCATTTATGGCTATGTTTTTTACACGCCAATTATAATGTAGTATATAAAGCATCAAATATTTATATTTATGGACCTGCTTGACTTATTGTATTAGATAATTGTGTGGGCATTATTGATAAGGTATTTCTATTGTAGATTCTTCATTTTCTTAGTAATGAAGGACCAAATATTGGAGACCCTATCATGACCCTAGAAATTATATTTTGTATATTTATAATCGAGTTATTCTTGAAAATGCAAGAGTTAGAGAAAGTTTTGTGATTCATGAGTTAAAAAAATTTAAATGTTAACTATGGCTACATAGGGTGACAAGTGTGACCAAAGAGACCAATTGAACATGATGATGTTTTCACGTAAATTTTATATCTGAAACCTGCACATGCTTTGAACTCCATCTCATTCATTTTTCCTCTATTTCAAGATACAACACAAGCTATACAATCATTGTATTTGGGGATTTTTGTCAAGTGCATTGGTAAACAAACATTTTCTTCAATATTGACTAAGTGATGCATCAAATTCTGCAAAATCACATTATCATCATCAAACCCTCTGAATTTTCATAAATTAAAATAAAGTGATGGAAATACATACCTGTCATTTTAAAATTTCGATTGTTACTATATCCTTATTGTTACACCATATTTTTCATTTTGTAGAAATGTTAAGTTAAAGGATAAGTTGGACGCGTTTTAAAGGAACTCGAAATTTTTTTCTTAACATGAGGAGCTAACCTAAAAAATTGTAATGTGACCAAGGGAAGCAACAAAAAGTGCTAGCAGATAATACATGCAGGGTATGAACGTGATCGTGGGACCCATATGTGATGTCAAGGAGTGAGAAAATGAAGACGAATGGTGGAGATCTAATCGGGATTGGATCTATGATGGATAGGTGATCTAGAGCACAGAGTAGCATGGAAATAAAAGGATGAAGTGGTATTATATTAAAAACTACTCTCGACGTGGCGCAATGTGATGAAATCGGCTAGGAAAAGTGGTAAGCAAATAAACACTATCTGGAGCCTCCAAAACCGGTCTTTTGAAACTTGATAAAAATGGTCTTCGGCTAAGTTAAAAGGGATCTTTTGTCATGGTGCAAGTGAAAAGGTGGATACGAGGACAACACGTTAATTCACGCTCCAGGTTGTAGTCCAAAGGTCAACTGTAAGCTTTTCCTCTCACCAGATAGCTTTAGTACCTTGTTATTCACTAAGTCTACTATTATGAAAGGGTTTCATTTTATAGAAATGTTAAGTTAAGTTAAGGGGTTCCATATCAATTTAAAATTTGGACACATTTTAAAGGAATTGGAAAAATATTGAGGTGTATGTGATTAAGGTTAGAGATTTCTCTTAGCAAGGTCTGCAATTTCAAATTCCCCTCGCCCATCAAATGGAAATTTGTTGACGGTTTGGTATTTTTCAGTTCCTGTCACTTTACGTTATTACCAATTTATAGTGTCAATAATTTATATCAAATTTATTAATTTTTTTTAAGTATTTTTTTTAAATATTATATTAAAAGTCATTATCGCAACTGCTAAACTCAAGTGATTTGGATTAGGTATTTGGAAATAGAAAGCTACGGATATTCCCAATCGAACAGGAAGGGAGAAAGCTATATCCCAATAGTCATCTAAAAATAGAAAATAAATATATCCGTTTCTCATTTTATATAAGGCAAGTGACCCCTGAAAATCTATGGTTTATTGATCCTTCTGTTCAATAAAATAGGCCAAGGTGCTATTTACCCTAATTCTACCTTAAATTGATGTTTACTTAAAAACAATGAAATAAAATACACCTCCAAACATTTTAAAATAATAAAACATATTAAAATTAAAAAAAACTTGACTATATACAAAATGCTTTGGACATATGCATAAACAATCATTACATGGCCAAAGAGAAGGATAGAAGACGAAACCCATTCACTCTCCCTTCTTGTAGTGTATCCTTGTGGTAATTGAAGTGATATTTTTAATGCTCCTTATCACAATCCTGTTGAATCCTTTTTTTCCCATACTCAAATGTGTTGCTAGTTGGGAGGGATATTGTATAGGGAGTGTTAGTGCCAAACATGTTCTCAGACTACGAAAGAAGAAGCCAACACAATCTCAATGAATACAGTAAAGTAAAATAGATTTTCCTAGGGTTTTGGTTGTATATTTTATAGACAAGAGGGAAGAAACTTCATGAAACCAAAGCAAACACTAAATCATGAGCATTTGAAAGACTGATATGCATAACATATAAAATATAATCCCAGCATAATAATCACAGTACTGAGTTCCACCCACAGTTAGCAAGCATTTCAAGCATAAAAACCTTAAACAGGAAATGAGTATACGAGTTGAGTAATTAACACAAATTAGAACTGAAACCAGTCAAAAGTCTAAAAGGGCATATAGTTGCATATATTTCTTAATTCAGTCATCAAAAACACATAAGTGTCTTTACACTTAGCTCATAAACCATAGCCTCATAGCCTCCCCTTGCAACAAAAATTGAACCCTTGGTCCTTTTTCAGACTTACATTTATCTTGTTCCTTCAAAAACAGTTGCATAACTGAACCCTAACTACTTTTAGGTTATCTATTGAACTGTTCAATATAAACTATAATTATACAAAAATGAAATATTTTTTTCAAACTAACGAATAACTGCTCTTCATAAAGTACTTTTACAAGTCTTTTTCTACCTCTATTAAAAGAGAAATTCCCTCTAAAGCCTGGGCTTTCCTTCTAGCTTTTTGGTGGTCTCCTTCCAAATCTGCAACCCTTTTTGTCAGCTCCTCTTTCTGCTGTGTCAGCTCCTGGATAGTTTGTTTTAGTTCTATAAACTAATTCTCTGTCTGTCTTTTTCTTTTAAGAGCCTCTTTAGAAGCTGAAATCAGTTCCTGATAGTGACTATTAACTTCTTCTAGATATTCTCTTAGTCTTTTATTTGCAGTCACTAATCCTTCATTGCTTTCATGCAGGTACTCAATTTGATGCTTGTATTGTTTAATACTCCTTTGCATATTTTCCTTTTTAGAATCAATGCATTTACCTTCTACTATTGGCTGCATCCCTTCTAGCATCCATGGGATTTTCATCTTCTTGAATATTTCTTCATCCTCCTTCATATGCTCTGTCAAGGTCATAGGAATTTTTGAATGTTCTTCAGCTTTAATACTGCAATGAACCACATCTTCAATTGCCTCTCTTTTCTCCATACAAGAACTCTTTATATCATTTTGCTACTGTTCTTGAATCATCTTATTTCGAACCTCCATGAATATGTTTGAGATCTTAGTATCAGTGAAGACTGGTTTATCTTTTGAAACTATTGGTTTTTTACCCTTCATAACTTCTTTGTTTTAATCTTCACTATATTCCAATTTCTCCTAAGATGATGAATCTTCTATTACTATAACCTTTTTCTCAGCCAGTTTGGGATTTAATAGCTTCTTCATATTTAACCTAAGCTTGTTCTTTGGCCTTGTCTTGGGCCTCCAAACTGCTCCAACCTCTCCTAACATTTTCAAAACTTTCCCTTAATGTGTTATTGAAGCTAGTTCAACAACTTTCATTTTCTTTCTTCATGAAACTATCTGTTATTTAGAATGGGTATGTATTTCTTGTTTAAAGTGAACCCTAACTTCATCAGATAAGGATTTTTCATCATCTTCAGAGGGTACTGTAATAGGGGTTTGTTCCTGTTTCTTTACCTCTTCATTTACAATTTGGTTAAGTTCTTCAAGATAAGCATCCTATATAGGCTCAACTTCCTTCACCTCTAACTTTGAAACTTTCTTTTCCTCAACATTAATTTGGTGTTCAATTTTAATGTTTTCATCTTCCTGATTCGAATATTTTCTTGGTTCACCGACTTCTTCATCTTTGACTGTGGCTTTCTTTTTAAGTTTCTTGATCAAACTCTAACCTTTGTCTAACTATCTCTTCTGAGGCTACTCTTCCTTCTCTGTTTGGAAACCAGACCAAAACAGGAAATATTCCCATGTCTTCTCTTTTTTTTTTGAAGTACAGTGCTTATAACTAGTTTAATAACCCATGATGAAATACTGATTGTTTGGTGTGATCTTGATGTTCTTTCCCCCTGCTTGGCATCTTCTGTATACTTTTCAAAAAGAATAATGGGAGATTCATTTTGGATTCATTACTGAGATGTTGAAGGAATCTAAAATGGTATTTAAACACAAAAGCAAATCTCCCTTCACAAGTGATATAGATTTGTAGGATTTTGATAGGCTCTATCCATTCTGGCTTAAACTTTTTAATAGATACTCCCTTTCCGCAAGCTACTACTACATCTGGAAGTAGATATCTCTGAGCATCAAAAGCGAAAGCACCATTTTGAACCAGAATTCACCCTAATCTAAAATTCCTGTTGCTTCTGCTAACAATTCCCTAGTCAGTTTAAACTTCAAAGTATCAAAATACACTATATCCTTATCCAAACATTGAGTGAATTTATAGGAGACTTCTGAGTGATAACCTTCAATCTTTTCAAAAAACACTAACCACCCTGCTTCTACAAATAGTCTTGCACAATCTGGAAAAGTTTGAACCCAGCTCATATCCGAAGGTTTTGCTCTATTAGTCTTACCACTTCTTTTCATATTAAATAATTATCAAATATCTATTGTCAATAGAACAATCTCTGAATCTCTTCAAGTCTTCATAATCTGACAAAAATTTTGAACTGGTAAACCTTAAACCCTATACTGAACTCTCTCATTTAAATTGATAAATATTTTAATTCCATTGACAGAGAATTCAGCATTCAGTAAGAATTCAGTTTATAAACTAATAATTTTCAATCCATTTTATCATTAGTCCTCTACTTTGAAAAACCCCAAATTTATGAACTTAGGTAATGATTCGCAGCCTACCTATCAAAGTGATTAATCTAGGTGCTGGAATCGTGTTTTCTTGACTGTCAGGTGTCCAATTGCATTCCCCAATCTTCTCTGACCACTTTGATAAATCCAAACAACCTCTCCTCGAAGCCCTAATTTTTTTCCCTGTTTCAAAATTCCGATTAGAGACTGCTTATTTTTCACCATGACCTTCATCTGCTCTACGTGCACTTGAGGGAATACGAGATTCAAGGCGCATTTGTCTCATTATGTTCAACCATCATTATTCCATCACTTCTGCAACAGACCATCATGACTCACGCTCATGATTATATTCACACTTGTCATAGTGATTATTCTAGAGGAAACACATATCAAATCCATCCCCCAGTATGAATGACATCTCATGTGTGAGAATTTCGAAAAAAACTAGCCCAGAAACATGATTTTTGAATTGCGCAATTTTCCTATAGCGCATGTGTGCAATTTTTCCAGGCTTGCGCTACAAGAAAGTCCGAGTTAATGATTTTTAAAAATTAAACTTATGATAAATTTTTAATCTTGGTTTAAGAACTTTAATCAAGATTTATGTTATTTTTAAGACCTTTTAATCCATATAAATATTCTATAATGCCCTCCAACTACGAATTTCAATAAATCAAACCAAAATTTGAAAAATAAAACTAAGAAATCATATAAACATGAAAGTTAAAGGAAAATGATCCAAAGTATCCTAAGAAATAAAATTTTCTAGAAGAAATCAATAAAATCAAGCTTCAAATCATAGACAAAAGTATTAAAAGATGAAAAACAAAAACATGATCTAACATCTGGCTCCTGCTACAGGATGAAGTCCTCCTTGTGAGGCTTCAAGAACCTGTAGACTAGTGCCTTCTGTGCTGCTACCTACTAGTATGCAAAATTTCCATTGGGCCATGGAGTCCTTATTCTGTTATTCACACCGGTATATACAATGAAAGTCTAGTATCCATCTCAAAAACTGTAAAAATTCTTGAGGAATCATCCAGTAACTAGATTAGACAATTCCTCACCCTCCATAGACTATAGTACAAAAGTATTGTTTCCTAGAATATTTGATACTATGAAAGGAACAAACCAAAGGTTATCAAACTTGCCATGCTTTCCTTTCTACTCCTTCCTAACATCCCATATCAAAACCATATCTCCCACTGAAAAAGTGTTATATTTGATCTTCCTATCAAATCTTTCTTTGATATTTAACCTATACAGCTGAGCCTTTTCTTCCACCTTTTCCCATTTCTGTTGTAACTCTATTAGTGCATAAATTCTTCTTTGCATATCATTAGGTTCTTCCTGACAATCTTGAAAAAATTTCATCACTAGGATACGCAACTGAACAGGAAAAACTGCGTCAGTACCATATACTAATTGGAAAGGAGAAGTTCCAATTTCTTTTTTAACTGTTATTCTGTCTGCCCATAATGCATATTTTAACATAGAATCCCATGATCGTTTATTCTGCTTCAATAACTTCCTGATACTTTGAATAATTTTCTTATTAAATGACTCAGCTAACCCATTCCCTTGAGGATAATAAGGTGTTGAGTGTTTCAACATGATCCCATTCTTTTCACAAAATGCCCACATAGCCTTAGATTTAAAAGCTTTATCATTATCAGTCAATAATTTCTGAGGACATCCAAATATACTAAGAATATTTTCTTCAATAAATTATATGATTACATTGTCTGTTGCATTTCTTGTGGGAATAGCTTCGACCCATTTGTAAAGAAATCTGTAGCAGTTAAAATCCACTTATGCTGCCCTGAGGAAGATGGATTTATCTCTCCTATGTAGTCCAAACCCCATTGCTGAAAAGGGGCATTAACCGCAATTGATTTTAATGGTAATGATAGTAAGTTTTGTTTACCAGCAAACTTTTGACAAGGGATACATGCTCTTACATGCTGATATACATCTGAGAATAAACAAGGCCAATAGTATCCGGCTCTTGGGATTTTATATGTTGTTGCCTTCCAATACTTATGTCCCCCACAAGCACCCTCATGAGATTATGAGATTACTCCTTCAATTTCTATTTTGTCTAAACCTCTGAGCAAAATACATCCTGGATCTTTCCAAAATAGCTACTGTTCTATCAAACAATAGTTAGTAGTTTTCAACTTTAATGACCTAGCAGCTTTCTTGTCTAAATGTTCTGGACATTGCAAATACAAAAGAAAGTGTACAATATCTGCATACCATGTGGATTCTACATAGTGGTCCATAATATTTTCTTTCTCCTGCTCTACTTGAATTTCTTCCTATGCTGGTTGTTCTGCCATGAGATGTAGACCTAAAGCTTGGCAATTTGAATTAGCTAGAAATTTAGCTAAACCTTGTCCCTTTACTAGATTCGTAGGTCTAATATCCACATCATATTCCATTATTTTTTCAATCCACTTCCCTCTTTTTCCCTCACTGTCAGGTTGAGTCAAAACATCCTTAATGGCAGCATTAGGAACATAAGCAATAACCTTGGAATGCAAAACATAAATTCAGAAAAACTTCAATGCTTTTACCAATGAGTAAGCCTACTTCTCTAAAGTACCGTATTTTAACTCTGAATCTCTAAGAGTTTTGCTGGAAAATAAAATTGGTTGTTCAAGACCATCCTTATTCTTCTGTAATAAAACAACAGCCAATGTATCTTCAAATGCAAAAAAAAATAAAAAAATAAAATTCCTTTGTAGAATCAGGACTTACAAATACTGGAGCTTCCGTAAGAACCATCTTAATATTTTCAAATGAGTTTTTGCTTCTGCAATCCACTTGACCTCTTGATCTTTCTTCAACATAGCTGTAATCTGCTTGATGGTTTCAGCAAAATTAGGTATGAACCAACAGAGAAAATTCATTTTACTGATAAAAGATTGTACATCTCTCTTTCTCCTTGGTAAACTTATTTTCAGTATTGCTTTCACCCTTTCTGGATCAATCCTTATGCCGTCAACTAAAACTAAATGACCCAAAAATTTACCTTCTTGTACAACAAAATGTGATTTCTTTGGATTAAGAGATAAACCATATTTTATGCATTTCAGAAAAGTCTGTTTTAAGTGTTTTAGATGCTCATTATCTGATTGTGAAAAGACTGTAATATCATCTAAGGAAATCACTACAAACTTATCTCCCTCCCCTACAAATGCTATGTCCATAGCTCATTGAAAAGTAGCTTCAACATTCATTAATCCAAAAGGCATTTTATCATACATGAAAGTACCCCAGGGAGTAGTAAAAGCTGTTTTTTCTTTATCATCAGGATGCATGGCAATTTGATTATATCCTAAAAATCCATCAACCATAGAAATTCTTTGTGCACCAACTACCTTCTGCAATATTTGTTCTATTTTTGGTAAAGGGTAATTATCCTTCAATGAATACCTATTCAGATTTCGAAAATCAACACACAGTCTGATCTCACCATTCTTTTTTCTAACAGGGACTAAATTGGCTACCCATGAAGAATATCTGAGGGGAACAATGATATTAGCATATAATAATTTTTTCACCTCCTTTTCTATAATAGGAAACAAAGTTGGATTTATCCTTCTTAATTTCTGTCTGAAAGGTTTAACATTCAGTTTTAAAGGAACTTTATGCTGTATAATTCCAGTATCATATTTCTTCAAATATTCATATGACCAAGCAAAAACATCAACATACTCTTTTAACAACTTGATGTACCTATTTCTCTGCTCTGCTGGAGTGCTTTCGAAATCTTCACCATTCTAGGATGTTCAGGGGTGCCAATATTACAGTCCACTACATTTTCTTCTGAACATTGTACAACAGGTTTCAAAGGTGTATCATCCTTTGAAAATATTCTCTCTAATGGCACCAAACCCTTAGGAATGAAATTAATTTTAAGTTCAATAATCCTGTGACCTGCAATCTCATTTTCTGCAATATCTTCAAACTCTTCAACCTCATCATCTTGTTCTTGATCAATTAAGGAATTGGAAAAATCACCTGTTAGCTCTAAGAACCTTTTTATTTCAATGTCATCTTCAAAAAATTTCCATTGCTTCACATTATCAGGCACAGAAGGTCTGTACCTAACCTCAATAGGATACTTTAACTGTGTTGTTTTGGGAATCCTGAAATGTGTGGTTGCCAGGGAAAGAGAATCAACAGTTTGGTTATGATCCCTAGGAATATAAGTGATATTAAAAGCCACAAAGTAATTGTCTGTCATATCCCATACTTCATTACGGTACACTTTCAACAAATCTTGTTTTACTTGTTAGTTGTTCCTCACCTACTGAACAACCAACTCGGAGTCGCCATACACAGAAATCTGCTTAATGCCTAAATATTTTGTAGCTTTCAAACCTAACAAAAAAGCTTCATATTCTGCAATATTATTGGTGGTAATAAATTCCAATTTATACATTAACCTTACTGCTTCACCACCAGGAGATATTAGAAGAACCCTTGCTCCAACACCCTCCTTACATGATGATCCATCAAAGTACATTTGCCAAAGTTCATCTTCTTATTCCCTAGTGTATTTGACTGGATTTTATTTTTCAACCTGTAATAAACCAGCAGTATTATCATCATCACTAAAATGCAACATACAAGTACCCAAATCCTTGTCAACAACATACAAGGGATGGTTTGTAGGGTTCTTTTCATCAGTCACAATATAGGCAAATTGTAACTCTTTATATAACCTTCTATTTTCTCCTCCAAATACATGAATGGGGGAATACGTTAAATCCATATGTAGAGTTCCACCAACCTTCTTAGCCCAATATCTAGAGAGGAGTAGTCCAAACTTGGGTGTAATGTATGCCACTACCGCATCCATAATCACACTCTTCATTGGTAGCTGAGCTAAACTAACCACCATATCTTTTATCACTCCTAAACATTTCACAGCTCGTGAATCAAAAGCATACAAGTCATGATAAGGTTTTGTTATGCTCAAACCTAAAGCCTCCCTGACATCTTTTGGCATTAGGTTATGAGATGCTCCTGAATCCAAAAGGAAATTATGTATAATCTGCTCATGAATAGTTAGTGTGATGTAAAAAGGAGGTGATGCACTTGCCTCATTTTCAGTTTTTTCTACCATATCTGATCCAATAAAATTTTTAGGACTTTCTTCTTGTAAATTCACTGTGTCAGAAGTAAGTTAACTGTTTGATGAACCAATCATTTTCAGAACTGAATTTTTGTAAGAAGGATTCTTCATCGACTTAGTGAAAGGAATAGGGATATTTATTTTGCCTAATTCATTTTCCAGGTTGAAATTCTACATACTTTTATTCACCTCTTCAATCTCAACATTCTTCTTTTGATTATCCTGATTTTGTTTTTTCTCTAACACTGGATCATACTACTGTTTAGGAGGTAAAACTACCTTTTTCTTAGGATTTTGAACTACTTGCTTTGGGCCTAACCTTAAATTTAAAGTTTTCTTTGGCTCAGTATGATATGTATCAACAGTTACAGCGGTCACTTCAAGATTCAAGTCATTTTCTATTTCAAACACATCTGCATCATAATATTCTGAGTTAAAAAAATCTTCTTCAGTCACAAAACCTTTAGTCAACTGTTCTCCAAAATAATTAATATCTTGATCTGGATCCTCAAAGAACACTTCATCTTCAGTTTCTTCTTCATCAACTACATTATTCTGAAGTGGTGGTGGCACTTTTTGATCCTCAGTTTCTCTCCTTTCTTGTTGTATATCATTGTTTCTTCTCTCTCCAGGAATAAAACGAGGTGCAAACTGTCTTTTGAATTGGTTTGGATTATTAGGGTTTATGTCTCCATCTTGAACAGGTTTATTTTAATTCTTCTCTAATTCCAACTTGTTTAGTTTTGCTGTCAGAATCTTTACTAGCTTGGTCATCTCATCGATTTTACCTTCTGCAGAGTGGGATGTTGAAACCCCTGGAGCTGCCTCTTTCTTACCCTTCCTGTCATATATTTGCTGAGCTGTATTTCCCTTCAATCTATTAGAAGCTAATATATTAGACACCACTTCTAATGCTGACTCCTACATGTTAAGTAAAGTAACAGGTCTTGTTTCTCTCAGGAGTAGGGAAAATTCATGATCAAAAGCATTGGCATAATTGAGTTTTGCAGAATTTTCTGAAGGTTTTATCTCTGCAGGATTTCTGCCATACATTTTATTGAATCTCTTCAAAAAATCAGCTATGGTTTCATCCTTCTTTCTTCTAAGGGCTCAAAACTTAGTAATGTAATATGTGTGATCTTTGGTATCACCCCATTGTCTCATAAAAATATCTTGAAGCTCTTCTATTATAGTAATAGAATTTGCAGGTAACTCTTTGAACCATTTTCTAACCTCTACATCAAGACTCTGTACAAACATCCTCATCGACACATCCTTGGCCTCAATATTCTGATTATCAGCATAGCTGAGAAATGCATCCCAATGCTCCTCGGCTGTGGTTTCACCTTCTCCATTAAACCTAGGCAGGTATTTTTGGTAATCACCCCCAGGAAGTGCATTCAAAGGCTGAGGAAAAACTAAAGGTGCATACCTAGCTTCCACCATTCAATCCATCATGTCTAATGGATGATTTTGGGTTTCCATCTTTAATTTAACTGGTTTAGGTGATGGAAAGACTTGACTAGAACTTGGCTGAAATGCAGTTTTACCAACTTTGAGGTGAAATAAAGGGATTTTTCCAAGAGATATAGTCTTTTCTTTCTTGAAATATTGAGGATCAGTAAAAACTTGAAAATTACTAACAGGGATTGTAGGCTTCAACCAAGATGAATCTTGTTCTTCTCCCTTCGGAACAGAAAAAGGTGATGAAATATCTAACTGATCAGGATTACATAGGGCTGGTGATGACTGAGACCTTCTAATCTTCCTAGCTGCTTTCAATATTTGTTCTAGGTCTAAGACACCCAGTTGTAAAGGTGAACTAGGTCTACTTCTTGTTCCAACTCCCTTAGTAGCCACTGTGAAATACTAGTGAAAAGTAGTCCTTAAAATTTGATGGTTTAAGTTCACCTCTCAAAACCAGTGAAATGATGAGTATCCCAGGGAAAATAGGTTTTCAACTTCATCCCCGGCAACGGTGACAAAGATGTTAGTGCCAGAAATTGTTCTCAGACTACGAAAGAACAAGCCAACACAATCTCAATAAATACAATAAAGTAAAATAGGTTTTTCTAGGGTTTTGGTTGTACAGTTTGTAGACAAGAGGGAAGAAACTTCATGAAACCAAAGCAAACACTAAATCATGAGCATTTGAAAGACTGAGATGCATAACATATAAACTATAATCCAAACATAATAATCATAGTACTGAGTTCCACCCACAGTTAGCAAGCATTTCAAGCATAAAAACATTAAACAGGAAATGGGTATACCAACTGAGTAATTAACACAAATTAGAAATGAAACCAGTCAAAAGTATAAAAAGGGCATATAGTTGCATATATTTCATAATTTAGTCATCAAAAACACATAATATTCTTTACACTTAGCTCATAAGCCACAGTCTGATAGCCTCCCCTTGCAACAAAAATCGAACCCTTGGTCCCTTTTCAGACTTACATTTATCCTGTTCCTTCAAAAACAGTTGTATAACTGAACCCTAACTATTTTTAGGTTATCTATCGAACTGTTCAATATAAAATATCATTATACAAGAATTAAATAACTTTTTCAAACTAACTAATAACTGCTCTTCCTAAAGTACTTTTACAAGTCTTTTGTTGCCTCTGCTAAAAGAGCAATTCCCTCTAAAGCCTGGGCCTTCCTTCTAGCTTTCTGGTGTTCTGCTTCCAAATCTACAACTCTTTTTGTCAGCTCCTAGATATTTTGTTTTAGTTCTATAAACTGATTCTCTGTCTGTCTTTTTCTTTTAAGAGCCTCTTTAGAAACTAAAATGAGTTCCTGATAGTGACTATTAACTTCTTCTAGATCTTCTCTTAGTCTTTTATTTGCAGTCACTAATCCTTCATTTCTTTCATGCAGGTACTCAATTTGATGCTTGTATTGTTTAATACCCCTTTGCAGATTTTCCTTTTTAGAATCAATGCATTTACCTTCTACTATTGGCTACATCCCTTCTAGCATCCATGGGATTTGCAGCTTCTTGAATATTTCTTCATCCTCCTTCATATGCTTTGTCAAGGTCACAGGATTTTTTGAATGTTCTTCAGCTTCAATACTGCACTGAACCGCATCTTCAATTGCCTCTCTTTTCTCCATAAAAGAACTCTTTATATCATTTTGTTGATGTTCTTGAATCATCTTATTTCGAACCTCCATGAATATGTTTGATATCTTAGTATCAATGAAGACTGGTTTATCTTTTGAAACTATTGGTTTTTTACTCTTCATAACTTCTTTGTTTTCATCTTCACTATCTTCCAATTTCTCCTAAGATGATGAATCTTTTTATTACTGTAACCTTTTTCTAAGCCAGTTTGGGATTTAATAGCTTCTTCATATTTAACCTAAGCTTGTTCTTTGGCCTTGTCTTGGGCCTCCAAACTGCTCCAACCCCTCCTAACATTTTCAAAACTTTCCCTTGGTGTGTTATTGAAGCTAGTTCAACAAATTTCATTTTCTTTCTTCGTGACACTATATGTTCTTTAGAATGGGTATGTATTTCTTGTTTAAAGTGAACCCTAACTTCATTAGTATTATGCACCCTAACTTCATCAGATAAGGATTTTTCATCATCTTCAGAGGGTACTGTAATAGGGGTTTGTTCCTGTTTCTTTACCTCTTCACTTACAATTTGGTTCAGTTCTTCAGGAGAAGCATATTCTATAGGCTCAACTTCCTTCACCTCTGACTTTGAAACTTTCTTTTCCTCAACATTAATTTGGTGTTCAATTTCAATGTTTTCATCTTCTTTATTCAAAGATTTTCCTGGTTCACCAGCTTCTTCATCTTTGACTGTGACTTTCTTTTTAAGTTTCTTGATCAAACTCTGACCTTTGTCTAACTGTCTCTTCTGAGACTGCTCTTCTTTCTTTGTTTGGAAACCAGACCAAAATAGGAAATATTCCCATGTCTTCTCTCTTTTCTAAAGTATAGTGCTTATAACTAGTTTAATATGCCCATGATGAAATACTGATTGTTTGGTGTGATCCTAATGTTCTTTCACCCTGCTTGACATCTTCTGTAAAATTTTCAAAAAGAAGAATGGGAGATTCATTTTGGATTCATTACTGAGATGTTGAAGGAATCTAAAATGGTATTTAAACACAAAATCAAATCTCCCTTCACAAGTGATATAGCTTTGTAGGATTTTGATAGGCTCTATCCATTCTGGCTTAAATTTTTGAAGAGGTACTCCCTTTCCCCAATCTACTAGTACATATGGAAGTAGATATCTTTGAGCATCAAAAGTAAAAGGCATGTTTTTGAACCAGAATTCACCCTCATCTAAAATTCCTGTTGCCTCTGCTAACAATTCCTTGGTCAGTTTAAACTTCAAAGTATCAAAAGACACTATATCCTTATCCAAACATTGAGCGAATGTATAAGAGACTTCTGAGTGATAACCTTCAATATTTTCAAAAAACACTAACCACCTTGCTTTTGCAAACAGTCTTGCACAATCTGGAAAAGTTTGAACCCAGCTCATATCTGAAGGTTTTTCTCTATTAGTCTTACCACTTCTTTTCATCTTGAATAATTATCAAATAGCTACTGTCAATAGAACAAACTTTGAATCTCTTCAAGTCTTGACAATCTGACAGACAATGCTGAACTGGTAAACCTTAAACCCTATACTAAACTCTCTCATTTAAACTGATAAATATTTTAATTCCATTGATAGAGAATTTGTCATTCAGTAAGAATTCGGTTTATAAACTAATAATCTTCAATCAATTTTATCATTAGTCCTCTCCTTTGAAAAACCCCAAATTTATGAACTCAGGTAACGATTCACAACCTACCTATCAAACTGATTAATCCAGGTGTTGGAATCGTGTTTTCTTGACTGTCAGGTGTCCAGTTGCATTCCCCAATCTTCTCTGACCACTTTGATAACTCGAAACAACCACTCCTTGAAGCCCTAATTTTTGACCTGTTTCAAAATTTCGATTACAGACTGCTGATTTTTGGCCAAAACCTTCATCTGCTCTATGTGCACTTCAGGGAATACGATATTCAAGGCGCATTTGTCTCATTATGTTCAACCATCATTATTCCATCACTTCTACAATAGACCGTCACGACTCGCCCTCATGATGATATTCACACCTGTCACAGTGTTTATTCTAGAGGAAACATGTATCAAATCCATCACCCAGTATGAATGACATCTCATGTGTGAGAATTTAAAAAAAAACTGGCCCAAAAATGATGATTTTTGAACTGCGTGATTTTCTTGTAGCGCATGTGTGCAATTTTTCTAGGCTTGCGCTACAAGAAAGTCTGATTTAATGATTTTTAAAAATTAAACTTATGATAAAGGTTTAAGCTTGGTTTAAGAACTTTAATCAACATTTCATGTTATTTTTAAGACCTTTTAATCCATATAAACATTCTATAATGCCCTCCAACTATGAATTTCAATAAATCAAACCAAAATTTGAAAAATAAAACTAAGAAATCACATAAACATGAAAGTTAAAGGAAAATGATCCAAAGTATCATAAGAAATAAAAATTTCTAGAAGAAATCAATAAAATCAAGCTTTAAGTCATAAACAAAAGTATTAAAAGATGAAAAACAAAAACATGATCTGACAGGGAGTAGACCCAAACTATTATACCAACCAATAATATTAATCTATTGAATATATTTAAAAAATAAAATATTAAAATATAATTAAAAATTATAGTGCCTAAATATATTAAAAGGATTACTCTTGAAGTCGACCATATCCTACTTTGCTTCGTTGTTCAAAGAATTTTAGGATTGGAAATGAGTATGCTCCTTCTTGGTTCCCCAAATAAAGTAACAAAACCAGGATGTTTCCATTTTCTGATATTGAGAGCAATGGATTTGCATGTTGCGAAGTAGTTTCATGGAATTTGACATGTGTGAGCATTGGGCAACCAAGGGTGATAATAGACGAGTTAACCTTCTCATTTATCCCAAAGAGTTCAAAGAATGTGTATTCGAGCTGTCATCCTTCCACAAAACGTGTTTGATTTAGTGAACATGATTCCTAAATCATTTTCCAAAACCAACATAACCACCCAGTTACTAACTCAGAACTCAACCAAAGGGTATTAGTAATTATGATGGGTAAATAAATTCAATGAGCGTCAAATATACGAGTTTCAATTTTTCATAAATGTCAAGGTTGACATGTGGTGTATGCATGTGGTCATGGGACCCAGATATTATGTCAGGGATCGGTACAACATGATCAGATGACAAATATGTGGTTGGGATAATATCAATGGTTTACAGGTGATCCAGAGCACGGAGTAGCGTGGGAGATAAAGGAAATAAGAGGTAGTAAATTATAAACCTCCTTCCACACGACGTGATGTGCTGAGATCCAATGGGGAAAATGCTAAATGGAAAACCACTTTCTGTGACTTGTGAAATCGGTCCCATTACTTAATATAAAAGTCAATGATCATTGTGAAAAGATTTATTTTTTCACGACATTAAGGAAAAATTGAAGACATTGACAATGCACGGGTTTGGGTGTTGGTTTGTTGTCCAAAGTTCAACCACATCGTTTTCACCACCTTCTAGGTAGTTCTAACACATTATTTACATGTTACTTCTTCCTAAGTTTGTGTTATGGAAGAATCTTCAAGTTCAATTTCCCTCTACAAGCTCCCAGGTAGGAAAGAGGAGGTTATAGTTGATAGATATTGGAATGTATTCAAATCAATTATCTCTATGTGCAACATTTCTCATTCCAAAGAACAGTTAGTGAGTTTTAAATCACAAGGAATATATGTCCTAAATGTGTGGAATTATTTTATTTATTATTTCTCTGTCGAGTAAACCCTGTATTACCCTGAATTTGTAGAGTGTTGTGTAAATAATTATTCTCCTACTGAGAGAGTAATTATGAACAAAAACGCTACTAGGATACTTTGTCGGGTTAATGCAAAATTCATTCGCAAGGTTATGAATGTACCCGAGTTTTTCCCCTGAAAATAATGAAGCCCTTAGTGAACAAACCATGGTCTAAGTGTATAGGGAATGTAAGTCCAAGATTAAAAATTCCTTTTTAACTGAAATTATAAAAGTTGGTCATGTGGTAGAGAGTATTTCCTTTCCTGTGGATGTTTGTATTTTTTGAGAAGAGGTCCAATTGGTGTTGTCACTATTGAGTCAAATATTGGGATATAATGATGACAAGTTAGTGACTGAATTTATAATTGGTTTTCTGTTGAAGACAAATTTACCGGAACTTGAGACAAACCAAGTCTGTTGTTTTGGTTTCAATGAATTCTTAGCCAGCACAATTCATTTTGAACTAGAGGGTTTTACCAAGCTCAGACATTTCAGGCATCAGTCATACTTACTGAACATGTTCCTATGCTCAATTGTCTCTAAGTTGCATTTCATCAATACAATTTTTTCTGCTGGTCTACCTAGGCAGATACATATGTTTGAGTTTGTGAATAAAATTATGGTGGAAGTATATAGAATACTTTTTGATGAAAAGTTTCCCAGAGTATTAGATGAAATGAAAAGTACTTTGCATCCCTTGGCGGAAATTTGACTCTTACAAATTACCTTACAAATTACCTCCCTTTTTTACTCTTAGAATTTTTGTGTTAGAATTTATCAAGAAGAAGTTGTGTTCAAGAGAAGAACACTTTTGAAGTTTTAAGAAGTCTTCCAATGTAAATTTCCCATTCAAGATTGACCCTTTCATTTTCAAAAACAAAGTTGCTTTGAATATTGTTGAAAAGTTATTAGAGGCTATGGAATTCAAGAAAATGGAGAGTCTAAACTATGATCCAAGGAAAATCATATCGCAAACAAGACAACAAAATAAAAAGAAAGCCTTTGAACATCAATCAGTGGAAGGCATGGATAAAATAGTTAATTTTCCATAATTTGAGGAGGGTCGTGAAGGAGTCAAAGAAGAAATAATAGATGCATGTGAATAGAAAGGAAATGAATCGGCTATAATTGTACAAACACCATGTAACTCGTGACTTTGTTAAATAAAAGGGACCTTTCAAAAATTAACATAATGGATGTCGATGATGAAAACTCAAACAAAAGACTAAAGACATAGCCTGAAAGGGATATGACAATGCAGGATGGGAAAAGTACAGATGATGAAAAAAGGTCTTATTTTACAGCAACAACATGTACAAATAGGAGAATATTCTTTTCACGAAGAAGGTAGCGCATGATATGACTCTATATATAGATCAAAGTTTGACTTTATTTGTAGCTATGTAGAACAAAGGTAGTAAGCTTTAAACAAGACACAAAATATTTTTTCTTGAGGTGAGAAAGTTAGCAGATCAACAATTGTCACTAATTTCCACCAGGGATTTAGAGAGGAACACCCGTAAAGCTGCTATGATAGATGATGAGAATGTTTCTAAATTTGATTTCAGTCTGGAGAAAATCAGCGTGCCTGATAAAATCCAACTCTGTCGACAGACCAGTGATGTTTTATATTTTGATTTACTAGAGGACACATTGAATATTACAAGTATGTAGTTAGTTATTTATAAGTTGGCGAATCAACTCTGACATGAGAAAGTGGAGAACAAAGCTCATTCAGTTTAGATTAAAAAATTAGATACATGCCTTATAACTTTAGGGAATGAACCGAATAATGTTCAAGCAACTAAAAAACTGCTAGAAGAAAAAGAAAAATCTATCCAAGTCCTTAAGAAAAAACTAAAAGTTAGAGGAATGCAGCACGTTCAACTATCTAAGTTAACAATATTGTAGCAAGAGAAGGATAAAATTTACCAGGAATTCATGGACTTTAAGTGGAAAATGTTAAAGCTACAGAAGGATAAAGAGGCCTGGGAAATTCAATGATCTGGATTTGTGTCCTATATTTCATCTTTTAATGGAAATCAAAAATAATAAGAGGAAGTGTTGGAGGAGTTGATGATCCAACCCTTGATTCAGACTGAAGATCAAGTAAATGAATATCTCACTGATGAATTATCTGTTTCCATGTCACAGATAAATTTGAGAGAGGGAGAAATTAAAGAGTTGAAATAAGGTAATGTAAAGTTAAATCATGAATTGGATCAAATTACTGAAGAAAGAAACAAAATTCCATTTGAAAAGAAACAAATTTAGAAGAAGATCAACTAATTGAATGAGAATATGATAGGAAAACTACCCCTGCAAGGATCTAAACATATTATTTGGGATACTTTGACTAAACAAATCACTAATTTTAGATCCTATTTAACTTTTGTAAATGATAAGAATGCAATAGTGGATTTAGCTCTTCAAAGATGTAAGTCGGTAATGAAAATCTAGACAAAAATACACTGGAGACTGCCCAAAATGCTGTTAAATTTTTAAAAACTTTGACATATGAAGACATGCAAGAGATGGAAATTAGGGATAGGCTATCCATCATTCTATGGGATATAACGTTTACTAATAAACGTAATTTGGTCAAATTTGTACACGAGAAAGAAAATCAGATGCTTCTGGAGGTTAAGGATTTGAAGAAAATGTTTCAACAACACTTCGACAAAGGACTTCCTCCATTCTGGGATGATAATGGAAAGTTATTTTCTCAAGAATAGTATCATAAATCGCTAGTGCATGAACGCATGGACCACTCCAAATTTGAAGAATTGACAAAGGGACTAACTGGAAAAATCATTATAGAGACATTTACTGATGACTTTGAGATATTTGAACAGTTCCTAATCATTCAAATAAGTCTACCACCTATTTGTTACACCCAATACCTAGAGTTAGAGGTGGTGCTTAAAGAAATGATGGATTGTGACCTCCCGAATCATGAACAATGGAATGCTATGGAAAATTTTGGGAAAACAAAATATAGACTATACCAACGATGAATAGGTGTCACAATGCAATGGAGCACTTCAGATATCTCTTTTTCCTACCACATGGATTTTCTACGAAATTTGTTTTTATAAAAACATTTCAGTTACTAGATTACTAGGAGTTAGGGATTTAGTTAAAAGAACATTGAGTTACAAGAGGGTTGTTAAACATTTGCTTGAGGAGACATTTTGTATATAAAAATTTCATTTTATGATGTTTGAGGGTTGGATACCAAAGAAAAGAAATAGATTGTTCATGGCCACTATTTTGTTAATACAATTTTACATAGAAGAGAAAAAAGGAACTCTTTTTTGAGACATAAATTCTTGTGGTAATGGTTTAAGTTTGTGATATCCTCTATGTGTATGTGTAAATATTTACCTCTATTTCGATTATGTGTTTTTATTCTTAAGTATTCCATTGAGAAAAAATGATTTGGAATTCGTCTATGATACTCCAAATGCATGCAACTGGATAGTCATTATTTTCTATCTAACATTGCATTAAGCCGTTTATGAAACAAATAATATCTCTAATCTTGAACAGGTAATAATGGGTGGGAGCCCATCATCACTAATCCTAAGCCATCTATTGAAATATGGGGACTAGACAAAGATGATAGTATGCCCTATACATGCACGATCCCTACTTCCATGTGATGTTGTGTGGGATAGTTGGTTCTTGCCTTAAAGTTGTGTTACTCAGACTTAATTTTGATGTGCCCATTATTTAGCATGCCTTATAGTTTTTCTTATGCTCTTAAAGCTTATTAGCTAAATATGTTTATTAGATCATGGAAGCTGCATAACATAGTCCAATTTTTGTATGATTACTAAAAGAAAAGGTATATATTTTTCAGTCTCGTGTTGTACAAGAATTGGCAAAAATGTATTTTCAGATATTATGACTTTATCTTGTAAAATTTGAATTGAGCATGAATTTCCATCAAATACAAAAACTATTTTTTTCTGCCATGAAAATTACAAATAAGGCCACGTTGACAAAATCACATTTTGATCCTACTGGTTCAGACTTTACCTGAGGTGCATCTCTTGCTACAGGTGGAAATGACGCTAACTTGTCTAACACCTCTCTGCGTGATGCTATGAAGGCCCAGGAACAATGCGTGTGTATATTCAATGGAATTGTATATCAAGGGAATAACAATGTTGATGGTAATTGTTCGGTAGTTGTCAACAAAGTTGAGAAATCAAAGAAATTTTTAGTTTTAAATCTTAATAGTCCATTCAATTTTTATGGTATCATATCTTAAAATTTTCCAGTGGAAGTGTTTTTTAATTTTGTCATGTTTGTGTGGAGTACATATTAACTCAATAGGAAATTACGTCTATTGTTGAATTGAAAGATGGATAGGATGTGAACATATCATTTTATAAAACTCATTGTTGTGGTATAATCCTTCCTTATATGGTGATGATAAAATGTACTATTGTGGTATGGAACACTTATGGACTATATACCTTGAGAGAGAATATAACAGTTTGACACCTTCATCTTCCGGGTAAAAGGGTTTTGTCCCCACCTTGATGGTACACCTTTCTCCTATGGGTAAAAGGATTATTCTCCCACCTTCATTGAGACACCTTAGTCTTGTTGGTGTAGGGGTTGTTTTCCCACTTTTTTATGACCCCTCTTGTTGACTCTTGATCTTATGTTGACCCTTGATTGGTCCTTATGCTAGAGCCCCCTTATAGTGTGGCACCTTAACCCTTTTGTTATGTTTTTTATGGGTGTGACCTTCTATGAATCCCAAACAACTCATAGCCTTCTCAAGCAAGTTCAGATTGCTCATGGTATAGTCCAACCATCCCCAAGAAGGTCACGGTTCAGTTCAAGTAGATCGAAGAAGGTCACTATTCATTTCAGGAAGAACCAAGAAGGTCACAACCCAACTTAGGAGGTCACGGTTCATACTTCAGTGGACTAATATATTTGTCACACTATTTGAGTGTGCTAAGCTGTATGAAATCTATGGGATTTGTATGGGATACAAAATAAGCTCTGGTTTGTGTGTGGGATGTCATCATTACCTGATATTTTATTATATTTTATGGATTGTTATGTCTTGGATTTCTTCTCCAGTAATTGGGGTTTCCTTACGGTTCACTTCAAGTAGAACCAAACACTCAAATAATGCAGTAGAGATCTTAGTCCACTCAAATAGGGTTACATGGTTATTTAGTAGCTCCAAACAACTCACATCCTGCTCAAGAAAGCCATGGTATTTGTATGGGCTACAAACTGAGCTTTGGTTTGTGTATGGAATGTCACCATTACCTGATATTTTATGGGCTATTGTTTCTTGGAATACAGTAAACTAGTGCCTTTGGTGATTCCCACAGTCAATCCAGATAAGGATGCTTGAAAGGTCTCCTAAATATCACCATTTAGGTTTCAATCTATTGATATTGTAATCATCCAAGGCCTCATATATCCATCCATAAAGCCTATGGGCCTTTCCAGTGAACGAGGTAGTTTGTGGGTAGTCTCTTCACCAAACCCCAATTATCCCTACTCATGCTTATTCTCCACACCATGCTCGTGCTGATTATCCCCCCCCCCACTTTTTATAATAAAACCCCTTAACTATTACAATTTTTTAACCCATAAAATAAACCGTGAATAAACCCCTCAACCCTAAATATGATCCCAATATAATGTTTTTTTATTTATAATTATTAAGCCCCCAATATGAACGGATGTTGTAGTAGGGTTTTCTCCCTAGATATGAGAAAAAATAACTATATTTCGTCTATAGGATGGAAGGGTAGGGTTCCTGTGGATGGAAGAAAATAAACCTACAGGAAAGGGGTAGTGAACCATACAAAACCCTACAACACACGGTTAGAGAAATAACCCTGCAAAGAAAGTAATCAATGGAGAAACTACAATATATTATTAGAAATAAACCTACACATACATCTGAGTTGTAAATAAAACTAAACAAACCATGCATCTCATTATACCTAAGCTTTTAATGGAATATGGGCCACCATGCCCTAGCTCAAGGAGCAACCTCTCCTTACTGGTTTGAATGGTGTGGAGCTAAGATCAACACACAAGGGAAGTGGTTAATGGATAAAATGATAGAGTGGAGGAGAGGGGTGAATGGCTTGAGAGATGTGGGTCTCAAGGCACTCGCGTGGGCAGATTAACAGTAGGGAGAGAAGGAATGTTTTGAGATTGACTCCTGACCTTGTATTTATAGTTTTTTCTTGATCCTTTAGGGTTTTAAGCCCTTGGTCAAGGCTTTAGCCCCTTTCACCCTTTTATTAGATCCTTTGGGGATTTTAAGCTCCTTTGAGGGGTTTTATCCCCTTTTTGGAGGCTTTAGTCCCTATGAGAACTATATTGGCTCTTTTTAGGGATTTTTAAGCCCTTTTTGTGTTTTTGAGCCTTTCCAAGGGTGTGGGGGTCAATGAGGGTAATAAAATAGATGTCTTTGGGTGGTGTAGGTCATGTAGAGCTCATCGAGGCATTTTTGTTTTAACAGATTTCCCCTTGATGTGTCTCGAAAGGAGCTCATTGTATGGCTAACAGACATCATAGGATTCTATGGGGGAAGGTGGTGCTTCTTGGGCTGGGGCATAGTGGCTTTTGGTTTTTGTATTAATATGGTTCCCATCAATGGGTGAGATACAAATAATGTGTGACATGTATATGGAAGAGGCGGGCATCCCCATGCTTGCAACGATGTCAAAAATAATAATGTGATCTAAGATCTACAATGCAAGAGATGATCATGTACAACTGTTGTTACAATAGTGGTTGCCTCAATAAGAGGTTGAATACAAAACTGCTTTGAAGAACTACTACATTGGACCCATGGCATTCTCATGGAATGCTATATCTTCATGGCTGATGGTCTGCTGGATCTGGAACGGTACATAGTTTGTAGGGATTCACTGACGGAGAGTCAGAGTCTCTCTGGTACAAATATGTTGCATTAATCACAAATCTATATAGAAGCACTACTAGGGATTTTGAACATTTTCTCCATCGCAACCCGAAAATCATAACGGACATGAACTTGTTTGGGTCCCTCAATAGACTCATCAATGTGCTAGAGCTAGGTGACATCCGGGGTCTTCGACCAAATACTGCACAGACCAATACCTTGTATGAATATCAACGATGCGATGATGTGGTTGTAGTCGAGCACGTGAGACACAACCATCCCAAGAGGCACTAAGGACTCCTCTCAAGTGGTCCAAGGAACTCATCAATGAGGTTAATGAAAATAGGATGCAGGGACCTATAGGTCTATCCTCTAGAATATGTGTGTTGTCCTCAACAGAGGGAGACCTGCAACTGTCCAAGGCAATGGTGTTTCCTTGACCAGAAGCATGACGGGGATAGTTGAAATATGTGAAACAATCTGAGGACTAACCCACTGAATGGGGAGGGGGGGGTTTGAAAAGGGGAAGGGAATCATGGGGGACTCAAACTTCCTTTGTTGATAGTATGACGATAGGGAAAACCAGGTAGCAAATGAAACTGACTCACAGGAAAGGGATCATAGTTGTAATACCTGGGATATAACTGTAGATGGGAAATAATTGGGGGAGGTAGACACTTGTGATATTGATGGGATCTAAGGAAGACACATCACAGAATACTATGAATAAAGGTGACCCAAAGTGGGAGTGCTGTCGAAATGTTATATGTGGGGTGGTGTCTAAAGACACCGTTGTGGTATGATCTCATGGATTTTTAGCGAGCCCAAGAAAGTGAATGCTTGATGGTGCTTTCAATTTTAGAGAGTCTGAAAGCATGAACAAGAATCTAGTGGGGTCTATTTTTCGTTGATAGTATCTTGTGCCTGAAAAAGGTTAAAAGTGTACCTAGGAGAGCTCGCCCATCCTTTGGGGGATGAGAGACTTCTTTACCATTGGTAGTCCAATTAGGCTGGAAAAGGTTAAACCTGTACTAACTAGACGGACATTCAAATAATTTTACGAGCATGAACGAAACCAAGTTTTCTCGGAAATATTTTCTTTATGAGAAGGTTGGAAAAGAGATTAAAGACAACCCATGGTAATATTTTTCATAAAGTTCGGCCTCTCTACCCAAGAAAGCATAAAAGGATGCAGAGGGGAACGGTCTTGTCTTGAATGTGCCAAGGTGGTATTTTTCATATGGTAGTCTACATGGTTCGCAAACGGAGATAAACGAAGCTATGTAGATGCCCTTTCCCAGACTTTAACGAGCGGGAGAGAAACCAAATGCACTCGACAATCTTTTCATTCTTTTAGGAGTCAGAAAAGAGATTAATAGAAAATCCATTATGGTCAACTGATCAAGGGGGAACTGATGGTGTCCCCTTCTTGGGACTATGGATAGTGGTCCAAAGGTCATATATGCAGTATAGATGGAGAAAGTGGCTCTTGAGCATACCAATACATGCACGGGGTAGATCGCAGGAGAGGCACACGAGTCGGTGCGGCAGAGGCATGCAAATCGAGGTGGCTCGGATGGAGCAGGTGGCTCTTGAACATACCAATACATGCACGGGGTAGTTTGCAGGAGAGGCACACGAGTCGGTGCGGTAGAGGCATGCAAATTGAGGTGGCTCTCGGACAGAGGTCAGGAGAGTCTTATGTGAGTTGTGGTGGACGAACTGGACTACACATGATGTGAGTGCAAGTCCGAAGGCACTTATATTCCAAATTTATGTGAAAGAAATGATCCACTCTCTGGGGAAATGGTATGAGAACCCATGTAAGCTACGCTAGAAGGATTTGACAGTTATATGCTGAAATAATAAAATGATGTGCCTTCTGGGAGATGGTCTGGAATCTTGCATAAGTTGTGGTAGTGTGAGTCTGGAGACTAGCCTATGACTCAAGTATAGCTCCGGAGACATGGTGGTACACAAATTGGTGTGACTCCGGGAAATGGCCCAAGAAATCAATCAAGAGGGAGCCAGTCTAAAGGTAATTTCTCGACCCAGGAGCATTGTGCAACCAGGGAGATATGGAGAGGACTAGAATTCCTAGACATATATAGGGACTTGATGGTATGCTAGCATGGTCGTAGCTAGATCATCTGTGTGACATACTATGTGCATGCATGTTAATAACCTGTGTCAAGCCCCTTCTTTATTTTGTTAGTATATTTTTTCAGATGCATATGCTTTGTAAGTCATCCCATTAGTATGTTTTATTGTCCCACATTCATGGGGAGTAAGTAATAGTTGTTAAGTCATCAAGTTAATATGTTGCATTATCCCACATTCATGGGGAGTAATAGTTGTTTAGATTAGACTTAGTATATAAGTATGTGTTGAGGATAATGAAATCATCGAAGAGTTATTTTGTATTGAGATTTCTCAAAGGAGGTTTCCCCCTCGAAGTGGCCTGCGATTAATAAAATCTCTTCTGTGATCCATAATTTCTATTATATCGTGCATTCTCATTGTTTATTGCAAGAGTTTCTCCACATCTAGTATCATATCACTTTCTTGGGATCGTTGGGTGGAATTTATGGAAAAAAAATTCTGCAGTGCTTCCTGGCACTGTGATCCTTACAGTTGTTCTTCTTCTTGTAGTGGTATTATTCATTCGGATCAAGGAATAAACCCTATTCGCTTAGCTATGGGAAGTATCTAGGCATAGCCCTAAAACTCATTGTGAGGAGTACCATAGGAACCCCAAAGTAGCTGGCCATTGAGAGGACCTGCCAAATGAAAAGGGAAATGACCCCCACCAGATTGACTAAATTTCCATCTATGAGGAAAACCAAAGATTTGTCATTTTTGTCCAAGCAGTTAGCAGTTTTACCTACACCATGAAGTGAGGGGTACTACCCCAATACTCAAGCCTGAGACAGTCTTGGTGGCCGAGTGACTACCTTTGAACCATTAGGAATCCGAATATACCCGGGGTCCATATCTATTTACAGTTGATAAAAAGCATAATTCTATAATTGTCCCAAATCATTTACTCGATTTCCATTTGATAAAGCACAGCTTTCTAGCATCACCATAGATCATTTCTTCAAATAAAAAAAAAGATCTTCTTCAGAGTATAAATTTATGTTTTTTAGCCATATCTTCCTTGATTTAGCTATGTTTCCCTTGAAACTTCACTGTAACCCCCATAATACCATTCTTCATATTCCTTCGTTGAGGACCCTATCCCAAATTCCACTTTCTGAAGGCCAAAATTCCACATTTGTCTATTTATAGTGTTTGTCATAACTTCTTTGATTCTCACCCAACCTTCAAATTTTTTCATAGTGTTTGTTTTCCATTTCTGCTTCATTGTCCCTCTCTGACATATTTTCCAATTCCTTCATCCCACCTCTAAAATTCACATTTTCTTCTTCTTGTTCCTAAAAAAGGGTCCAAAAAACCTATAAAACCCCAATTATCCCCCCAATTTTTTCTCGAATAAAAAATCTCCTTTTCCAAAACCCTTTCCATTTTTTATTTTCTACCCATTACCTGAAAAAAAGAAAAAAAATGGAAGAAGAACTTGTTGCCATCAAGTCCAAAATCAAGGATCTAGATAAAACATTTCTTGGCCTCCATCTTCAACATTCACCCATGAACAACCGCTGCCAGCCTAAGTATTCTACCGACATTGGGTTCTCGTCCTCTAGCAACATCTGTGAGCTAAAGCTGGATTTTCCTCGCTTCAATGGTGATGATCCGATTGGATGGATTTATAGGGCAGAAAAATATTTCAGTCTGCATAACACTTTTGATGTCAATAAAGTCCCACTTGCATCCTTTCATTTGGAACATGAATCACTTCAATGGTTCCGTTGGTAGATCAAGGCTCATGCAGAGCCAAATTGGACATATTTTTCCCAACTCCTTTTGCAGCGATTTGGTCCTAGTGCTTTTGATGACTTCATAGGAGCACTCACCAAACTTCACCAAACTGGCACTGTGCGGGAGTATTAGACATAATTTGACAAACTAGCCAATCACATCGAGGGATTTCCTGATGCATTCTACCTACGGTTGTTTTATCAGTGGTTTGAAGGATGCAATATGATATGAGGTTAAAATGTTCTGCCCAAACACAATGATGGAATCCCTAGGGTTGGCTAAGCTAGCAGAGGACAATATCAGGTCTCAACAACGCTCCAAATCCACTCTTGTTCCATTTAGACCTATGGTTCCCCAAAGAACCCAAAATCTATCAGCTCCTAGAATCACTCCTATCAAGCATTTGTCTGAAGCAGAGATGTGGGAATACCGAGAAAAAGGGCTTTGTTATAATTGTGACAGGAAATTCACATGGGGATATAGATGTGTTGAGCAAAATATCTATCTCTTGGATGTGGATTCTCCACCCGCACCTGAAATTTTTTATGATGCTCAGGATCTAGTAGATGATGATGGTGATATTCAACAACTTCCTGCTCCAGACAACCAACTAGAGATATCTGTCCATGCCTTAGCCGGAGTCACCACCCCACAAACCATGTGGGTCAGAGGATTCTTCAAAAAAACCCCTCTTACAATACTCGGTGATTCTGGTAGCACTCACAAATTCATTGACCCAAGGATTGCCAAACAGGATGATTATTTTGTCCATCCTTATTCCAGCTTTGAAGTCATGATTGCCAATGGGAGCGCCTTACCTTGCAAAGGGAAGTGTCTTAATGTGTGCATATCTATGGGGGATTATAACTTGTGCTTTGACATGTTTCCCTTTCCCTTAGGCGAATGTGATGTGGTTTTGTGCGCTCAATGGTTACGCACACTTAGACCCATTTTATGGGATTTTGCTAAACTTTGGATGCATTTTTCAATCAATGGTACCAAACAAACATTGCGGGGCTTACAACTGGGGTCTCTCAGCCTCATCAGTTCACATCAAATGGAAAATATTCTTAAGAAAATTTCACATGGTGTCATTTCTCAGCTCCATTTCATTCAGATGCAACCTTTAGCAGTCTCAACTACTCCATTGGATATCCAACAAATTCTGGATCAATATGCATGTGTGTTTGTAGATCCAGTGGGATTGCAACCTTCCCATAATGAGGACCATCATATTCCTCTCCTTCTTGGAAGCGTCCCTCCCAACATCAGGCCCTATCGCTACCTGTTTCACCACAAGACAGAAATTGAGATGCTTGTTCATGACCTAGTAAAGCAAGGTGTTATTCACCCTAGCACCAGTTCCTTCTCTTCACTAGTCCTTCTAGTCCGAAAAAACAATGTGTCATGGAGCCTTTGCATCGAATTTTGAGCACTTAATCACATCACTATCAAGGATAAGTTTCCAATTTCCTTTGTTGATGACCTTTTGGATGAGCTCCATGGTGCTAATTTTTTCTCCAAGTTGGATCTCTGTTCTGGGTATCACCAGATTCGGGTCCATGGGGATGATATCCCCAAAACAGCTTTTCACACACATGATGGCCATTATGAATTTTTGGTCATGCCATTCGGCCTCACAAATTCTCCTTCCACGTTCCAAGCATTGATGAATAAAATATTTTGGCCCTACTTGAGAAACTTCATTCTAGTCTTCTTTGATGTATCCTCATCTATAGTAAAACATGGGATGACCATCTCCAACATCTAGATATGGTACTGCAACTTTTCTGTGATCATCATCTCTGTGCCAAACAATCTAAATGTGTTTTGGGGAAGAAGGAAGTAGAGTATCTCGGGCATATTGTTTCAGCACAAGGGGTTCATGTCGATCCTTCCAAAATACATTCCATGAAAAATTGGCCACATCCTCAGACGTTGAAGAACCTTCGTGGGTTTTTGGGACTTACTAGCTAATACCGTAAGTTTGTCAAGGATTATGGGGATATCGCAGATCCATTAACAACTCTACTAAAAAATGATGCTTTTGCATGGACAACTGCTGCTGAGTGTGCATTTGAGAAACTGAACAAGCTATGTGTACCACACCTGTTCTAGCTATGCTTGATTTTTCCAAGCCCTTCACTATTGAGAGTGATGCTTGTGACAATGGACTTGGTGTTGTCCTCCTCCAAGACGAACATCCCATTGCGTTCACCAACAAATCCCTGTCTGGTAAGAATTTAGGCACCTCTACATATGAGAAATAAATGATGGCTTTTTTTGCATGTCGTACAAAAGTGGCATCCATACCTCTAAGGGAATCATTTTTGCATTAAGACTGATCACCAGAGTTTGAAATATTTCTTGGAACAATGAGTCTCATCCCCAACACAACAAAAATGGGTTAGAGAACTCATGGGTTATGACTATGAGATCACTTAAAAGAAGGGCGAGGACAATTTTATGGCAGATACTCTTTCCTGCACATTTGATGACCATGCTTCTATTTTGGTTATTTCTATGCCTATTCCAAATTGGTTACAATCTGTTCAGCAAGGTTATGTCAATGACTCTGCCTTATCTCAAATCATCCAACAGTTGTCCAGTAATCCTTCTCTTGTCCCACATTACTCTTGGCATGGTTCTTCTCTGAGATACAAGGGTCACCTGGTGCTTCCCTGAAGCAGAGATCTTCACCAGGTTGTCTTCTATGAACTCCATGCTTCTCCAGCGGCAGGGCACTCTGGGTTCCTTAAAACATATGAGCAGGCACGGATTAACATCTTTTGGAAGGGAATGAAATGGGAAATTAAACAGATGGTTTCCGAATGTGATACCTACCAGCACCACAAGGGTGAAACTACACTCCTCCCCATCTTGCTCGAACCCTTTCCCATCCCTACAAGGATTTGGACAGATATTTCGATGGATTTCATCACAGGGCTCCCTAAATCTAGAGGGAAGACTATAATATTGGTTTTGGTTGATCAACTCTCCAAATATAGTCATTTTTGTCCTCTCATCCATCCATATACTGCCTCCTCAGTCACACAAATTTTCATGGACTAGATATTCCGTCTTCATGGCATCCCTTCTTCCATTGTCTCAAACCGTGATGCAACTTTCACAACTCATTTTTGGACCGAAGTATTTCACCTCACTGGAACCAAACTGAAAATGAGTTCAGGATATCACCCACAAACAGATGGTCAAACTAAAGTCACTAACAAATGCTTGGAAACTTATCTTCGTTGCTTCACCTCTGAACAACAACATCAATGGGAAAAGTGGCTCCCTCTCGCTGAATGGTGTGACTCCATATGAAGTTGTTTATGGGCAGCCACCCCCAGTGCTCCTTCCATACACCCCCCATAGTTCACCGGTTCAGGAAGTTGACATGGTTCTTTGGAACTACGATCAGATTCTCCACATTCTGCAAGAGAATATTCACATGGCAAGAAATCACATGAAGTAGCATGCCGATCAACACCATTATAAGTGCACCTTTCAAGTCGGTGATATGGTTTTTCTTCCTATACATCCTTACAAGCAATCCTCCTTGAAATTCAAAGGGCATCAAAATCTGTCTCCAAAGTTCTATGGGCCATATAAAGTTCTTTAGAAGATTGGGTCTGTTGCTTATAAATTGGAACTTCCTCCTTCTTCTCGCATTCACCCAGTATTTCATGTCTCTTGTCTTAAGAAAGTGATTGGCACCACCATCAAAGCAGAAGTTATTTTACGAGAGATGGATATAGAAGGATCCATCATTTTGGAACTGGAGGCCATCCTCAATAACCGCACTCGTCAGCTTTTCTCTTGGTCCATAACAGAGGGCTTAATTTAGTGGCACGTCATGCAACCTGAGGATGCTACATGGGAACTGCTCCTTTAGATTCAACAACAGTTTCCACATCTAAAGCTTTGAGGACAAAGCTTTTTCTAAGAGGGAGGGGATGTTAAGAACCCGTGTCAACCCCCCTATTTATTTTGTTAGTATATTTTGTCAGACGCATATTCTTTGTAAGTTGTCCCATTCGTATGTTGTATTATCCCACGTTCATGGGGAGTAAGTAATAGTTTTTAAGTTGTCTAGTTAATATGCTGCATTATCCCACATTCATGGGGAGTAATAGTTTTTTAGATTAGACTTAGTATATAATTATGTGTTGAGGCTAATGAAAGCATCGAAGAGTTATTTTGTATTGAGCTTTCTCAAAGGAGGTTTCCCCCTCGAAGTGGCATGAGATTAATAAAATGTCTTATGTGATCCATAATTTCTGTTATATCATGCATTCTCATTGTTTATTGTAGGATGTTCTCCACAATTCATAAATGTGGGACCACACCCTCCAGTGGGATACCCTCATGTGCATAACTATTACTAGAGGAGGGTTTCTTATTTGTGGAAAAAACGTTGCAAAACAAAAAAGGAAAACTAAGCGACTCATTGGTGATGTTAGGCATAAAATATCTTGAGGTAGATCCCATTACGAGGGTTCTCCAAGAGTTTTCCATCAGAGTCAATAAGAATGTATGCCCCTTTTCCAAGGCAATGGTGGACGACATATGGGTCATACCACATGATTCGAACTTGCCTTTACCCAACTTATCATTGGGTTGGTCATAAACCAAAACCATATCACCTTTGCTAAAGCTGTTACGGTGGACATGGGAGTCATAACAAGATTTTCACCATGTTTTCACTACTTCAATGGCTTGGAGGGCATCCCGACAGTATTCTATGGTTTTCTCAAGTTGGAGGAGTCGTTCTTCCAAAGAAAAAGTGTTAGGGAGGAATTCTACTGCGAGGTGGAGTGATGGGATCCGGAACTCTATAGGGAGTACTGATTCAACACCATGTACTAGACGGAAAGGGGTGAAATCGGTTGTGGTTTTTGTGGATGTGTGATAATCCCATAGGGTGGAAAACAACATGTGGTGCCAGTTGGTTTTATGGTTTCCTACCATCCTTTGGAGCATTGTTTTGATGATTTTGTTGACTACTTCAACTTGGTCATTGCCTTGGGGGTAGTAGGAAGATGAGTACTGGTGTTCGAATTTCAACATGGTTGAAAGATCACTCCAAAAACCATCTTCAAAGTGTTTACCATGGTATGAGACCAACTATTTGGGAACACCAAATTGCGAAATGATGTGTTTAAAGAAGAAACATGCCACCATTTCACATTTTCAATCGAAAGTGGGCATGGCCTCAGCCCACTTAGTGAAGTAATCAACCACCATAATGATGTATTTATGACTGTTGGCCAAGGCAGGGTTGATTGTCATGAAGTCTACTACCCATTTTTAGAATAGACCGACTACGAATACGGGGTGTAATGGTGCAGGGGGGGTTCTTGCCTTTGGGGAAAAGAGATGATAGCTACGACATTGTTTGAATTCCCCTATGCAATCAGTGAAGATGGAAGGCCAGAAGTAGCTGGCATGGAGAATATTCTGGGCAGTTGCCAGACCTAAAAGGTGGCCGTCGTAGGATCCACTATGACAGTCATTGAGGACTGTCTCAGACTCACCACGGGTGAGGCAACGATGTAGGATGGTATAAATGCATCGACGATACAAAGCATATTTAATCATAAGATGGCGAGTGGCTTGATGTCATATGCATCACTTGTCTTCGTGGTTTAAGTGGGCTGCAAACTTCTATGTGCATAAATATAGGATGATGCCCCCATACCATGGATCTTCCGTGGATGTGACGAATAGGAAAGCATCAGGAAGGTCATCCTTGGGTGGTGGTGACGTGGTCAATGGGGGAATATCGGTCATTACCACGGCTAGCGTGAGTTCCTTTGTGCTTTCGAGGAAACAAAATCCAAGTCGAATTCTTTGAGGATGACTACCCACTTGGCCACGTGGCCTTGTAGAAGGACATGTCTTAATAGGTACCGCATTGGGTTGGAATCCACCACTACATGGGTATGGTTTGCAATGATGTAGTGGGGTAGTTTCTAGGCCAAGAAAACAATGGAGAGGGCCAGTTTCTGCTTGCGTGAATATCATAGTGGGGGACCTGTCAGTTTCTGGTTGACATAATAAATCACATGCTCCTGACGAGCATCGTCTTCGTGGACCAAGACTCCAGCAATGGCATTTTTTGAGGCCGACACATAAAGAATGAAGTCTCGGCTAAAGTCTGGTGCCGAGAGTAATGGTGCGGAAGCCAGGGCTTGTTTGAGTGCATCAAACGATTCCTATGCTTGTTGATCCCAAACAAAGGGGATCTTGGTCCGAAGCAGGCGTATGAATCCATGGGCTTTCGTTGCATACTCTGGTACAGAGCGGTGAAGGAAGTTCGACTTGCCTTGGAGGCTCTATAGTTGTCACAGAGTTTGTGGTACAGGGAGATCAAGGATAACTTGCAATTTGAGAGGTTCAATCGATATCTCTTTGTGGGATATGATGAATCCGAGTAGATGTCCTACAGGGACACAAAAAATGCACTTTAGGGGATTCAAGCGAATTTGGTACTTGTGGCTTCACAAAAATACTTGCCGTAAGTCATCTATATGTTGTGCTTATTTTTGTGATCGAGCAGTAAGGTCATCCAGGTAGACCAATATGATGTGGATTAGGTCGCGGAAACAATATATCATGGTGCATTGGAAGGTGGCTCCAATGTTCTTTAGGCCAAAGGGCATTACTCAATATGCGAATGTGCCCCAAGGGGTTGTAAATGAAGTCTTGTAACGATCTTCTTTCTGGATCTGAATTTGGTTGTATTTGGAAAATCCGTCCATGAAGGAAAATACCTCATGTCCAGTGCGCACATCAATGATCTGATCGATGAAGGTTGTTGGGAAGTTGTCTTTGGGACATGCCCAATTTAGATCATGGAAGTCTGTGAAAACATGGATGGTACCCTGTTTTTTATTCATAGGAACGGGATTTGAAACCCACGTTGTGTAAGCAATGGGGTAAATGAAGCCAGCTGTGTGCAGCTTCACAATTTCAGCTTTGATCGCGACATCTTTGGAGGGATGGATTGGCCATTGCTTTTGGCACACGGGGATCCCATCAGGCCATGTGTCGATGTGGTGCTCGATGATGGATGGATCCATCCCAGGAATTTTGATATAGGACCTGTTATAGCCCAAAATGACACATCTCTGCCTGTGACCACTTTCCCATGATTTCCTCGCATGTCGGCACTTCATGAAAGTCACTGAAAAAACACCTATCTTGGAGGACCCATATCTTGAGTTCTGTAATTCTGTTTGACCTCATTTCTACACCGTTGGAAAGCTATTTTAGTTAGTTAAAACTTTCTAGAAGACACCAAAGTCTGAAAATGCCCAGAAATACCCTTAAAATGTGTTTTTTTGTGTATGCGTGACTCTCCTTATGTGCAACCCGCGCATCACTCGCGACTCTTGTGTTTTGCAAGTTGCGCATGCATATATTCGCGGGTTGCTCTTGTGTAAACTTGCGTATCATGCGCGGGTTGCTCTCCTTCATAGTCGCGCATCTGTTTCTTAACATTAAAACATAAAAACACGCCTTTTGAGTTAGTTTGGGTAGTTATACAACTGACTCCTTCAGTTGTAACCACTTTGGCTTCGCCCCTAACTCTTTTTCATCATATAAATAGAGGTAGGGAGGTCCATGAAAGGGGACTTGGAATTTATGCATTGTTATGCTGGAGGAATTGGGACTCTCATTGCCCACACCTTTTCCCTGGAGGTCTTCCCTTTGTGTTGCAGAGCTTGGAGGCTGAGTTCATTGGAGAAGAGAAACAGCAGATAGAGATCAAGGTTTCGTGAGGTGCCAACTTGAAGAGAAGGTATACTTGTACTTGTTTTCAGGATTAATAAAGATGTGATGTCCTTCTTCTTCCCAAATCATTATTGAATGTGTGATTGAATCTCTGTTTTTGATCATATGATGATGTTAATCAGATCATTTGTTTATGTTTATTTGATTATCATTGTCTTATATGTGGTCATAATGGTTTGAGGAAGGTATAACTTGTTTTGCAGGTCTCTTGGAGCGAGAGGAGCAAGAAGAGGATTGAAGAGAAAGATTGGACCAGCCTTCAGTTATCCAAGTGTGGACCTTTCTCATCTCTGAAAATTGCTGTTATATACTTGCTGAACATTGTGCATCTCTCTTTCAACCCCAGTACGTTGATGGCCTCTTAAACCCTAGCCATAGGACACTTTCCTTTACAACAGAACTGGCGACTCCGCTGGGGACTAGCCTTGTCTGTTTGGGGTTTTTCTCTTGATTTCTTTCAGCTTTTGCATTGTTTCAGGTCCTTCTTACCACTTAGGAACATTTTTTAAGTTTGATTGCACTCCTCCCCTGCCTTCCTAAGGTAGTTTTTCTACATTTGTTTGTGATTTTTACACCTATGCGTGGGTTGTCCTTCTGGATAGTCGCGCATACAAGTTTGCATGCTCGGGTTGTTCTGCTGAACAGTTGTGTATCATTCGCGACCTGCCCTTATAGACAGTCGCGTATATACCTGGAAGTTAGGATTTTTTAATTCAGTTTTTGCTTGTTCCCTTCTTCAGGTAATCCCTGTTTGTGAGTGGTTTCTCTTTATGAATGTTGTGTAGCTTGTCTGAAGACTGTTGGTGGTCACCCTGCCTGCTTTTTCAAAAGCCTTTGAGTTTTTTTGCTTGGAGGAATTCTTGCTTGTCTGCTTTATTAGATCCAAGTTTGCTCAAAGCACAGTGCATTTCTTGGTGCATGGTAGATCTGTTAAGGTCTTCTGTGGGTGCATGAATCTAGGGAGTTTGTGTCATTCTGTTTGTTGTTCTTTATCTATGTGGTGAGCCCCTTTATAGCATTAGGATTTTCTCTTTGCTCTTTCACCTGTTTCCTTTGCTTGGTTTGTTTTTTGGCTTATGTTTATTATCAGCCTCTGTTAGTGGCCTTTGTTTGATTCCAGAAGCTTGTGGATGTTGTTTTCCTCCTTCTTTGGTTGGTCTACTTCTCCTTACCAAAATAGTTGTCTTGTCTCTTATACAAGCCTTTCTTCCAAGTAGGGTTTTTGCTGACTTTAGTTGGTTCTAGAGTTTGTTGGGTGGTTGCATAGCAAAGTTCCTTTTGCTTTGTTCTTTTTATCTGCATGCTTTGCTTTGTAGATAGTTTTTCTTTTGCATTTTATAAAAGAAAATTAAAAAGAACTTCTTTTTGCTGCTTTTCCTCCTACATCTTTCTTTGGTTTGACCTTGTGGACAAGGTACTAAGCAGCCTTTATTTGTAGGTTTAGATTGACTCTTGGGACTTCTTGACCTTTGTTTACGTCAGTCTTTTGTGCTTAGTCTTTTCATTCCAAAGTGTTGGCTTGTTTACTTTTGTAAGCTTTCCTTTTAAAAGAGGTTTATATTCAACTTTAGGGAAACCTAGGGCTTGTTTTTGGGGTGTAAAGTAGTTGTCTATTTTCTTTGCTTTCAGTACTTGTTTGCATAAGTAGATAGGCTGATTTTTATTTTGCATTTATAAAAGAAAAATACAAAAACATATGGTTGCTTTATGTGCATATAGATTAGGCTGTTAGTCTAGGTTGCATAGCATAGCATTGTTTTTGAAAAATTTAAAAAATATAAAAAGATTTGATCTTTTTTTGGGTTTCAAGTTATTTGAAAATATAAAGAGAATAGCTATTTTCTTCTTTGCATCTCATTTCTCTCTGCTTAGTCATTTTGTTTCATTTTTGAGTCAAAACACCACATTCAGTTTCATGCCATTTACCCTCTGAGTAAGAAACAACCCATAAAATAAACGACATAATTTTAAAATTTACTAGTAAGTTTTTATTTTTAGGGCCTTCCACCTACTAGCTTAGGCTAGGCTTGTGGGCTAGGGAGTGTAAACATCCCACAAGCTATAAACTCAGACATAGTGGACCTTTCACTAGGTAAATCCTTGGTTCTACCGCTGTATCTGGGAAGCTCCTCTCAAACGGGAGTTAAGCACGAGGCCGTGTGGAGGCTTGGACAGAGGGGATAACCCCCCAAATCCTTGTCAAAATGTAACCCAGGACTTTTGTGCATCTGGGGATTCTGTCTAGGCAGAATTTCGGGCTCAGCTACCCTACCCATGCGTACGAGTTCGGCTTACGAATGTCCCCCCAGACAGTATGTATTATCAAGGTAGCTTTTAGTCTCTTGTCTTTTAGGGCTCATACACAGGTAAACCGGAAGGTTATTTCTGGTTCACCTTGGACAGACTTGGAAGGTAACCCTTGTGGAAAGTGCAGGAGGGTAGTGGGTGATTCCTCCACTTGTGCCTGAGAACCCCTCAAGGACGCCAAGTAACTGTTCATCAGCCTTCCTCTGGAAGGTATATCTTTATAGCCTGTTTAGATTGCTTGAGACTCTAGGATCTTTTTAGTGAGTGCTGTGTGGTTTGTCTGTACTTAGTGGGCCTTTAGGTGTCTGCTTTGTAATTTTGGTTGATCATCAACCTCAGACTTTGTCTCTTGTTTTGAAGCTATGGCTAGCACCCCTTCGAACACCAACCAAGAGATCCCCTCGATGGGAACTCCTTGCTCTATTCCTCTCACGGGGAATGTTGGTGTTCCCTTGATGGCCACCTTGAATCTTTCGGGATTCACCCTAGGGCTACCGGTGTGGTTGTTTTCCACTCCAACTGTCCTGAATGCTCCTGATGCTTCTCAAGTAAGCACCTTATATCAAGGGCATCAAAACACTGTCTCCCCTTCACCTGTAGTTAGTTCTCCTCCTCCTTCTACCTCATGTGGTGAAAGTACTGATACTAGTAACCGACAGTCTAAAAGGAGTAAAAGAAGGAGGAATAGGAAGAAAGCACATAAGAAAGGGGGCACCCGTTCAATCTCTGCAATTCAAGTTGAACCTCACCACCCAGTGTCGGTTGTTCAGGATGGGGGCAGCTATCCAACCTCTGCAGGTCATGTTGGACCTAGTCACTCAACCTCTGGTGTTCACGTTGAGTGCACCCGTTCAACCTCTGGTTTTCAAGTTGAACCTCCCCATCCAACCTCTGGTGTTCACGTTGGATCCATTCACCCAGCCTCTGTTGCTCAAGCTGGGGGCACACACTCAACTGCTGCAAAGCATGTTGATCCTTACCATTCAACCTCTGTTGTTCACGTTGATGGTGCCCGTCCTACCTCTGCAAGTCAAGTTGGACCTAGTCTCTCAGCCTCTGCCAGGCACGCTGGGGGCAGTCTTTCATCCTCTGTGTTTCAAGCTGAAGACAACTCGTCAACCACTGCGAGTCATGTTGACACTGTTGACAAGTCTACCCGTTCAAAACAAAATCTTAGGTTTCCTTGTAAGCTTTGTGAGGGAGACCACCTTACTTATAAATGCCCTTCTATTGAAGAGGTAAGAAGAGTTTGGATTCATGGTCATCCCGTTTTTGAACATTATGGAGTCTCTCAACAACCAACCTCTCTTAGTGAGGTTGGACCCAGTCACCCAGCCTCTGTAGTTCACGCTGGGGGAAAACTCTCTTCCTCTGCTAGTCATGTTGAGAGCAAACAGTCATCCACTGCTAGTCATATTGACTCAGTTGAGAAAACTGGTCGTTCGAAGCATCATCTTAAGTTCCCTTGTGTGCTATGCAAGGGAGATCACCTTACTCATCTGTGCCCTGCTATCCCAGAGGTGCGAAGAGTGTGGTCCAAGACTCATGGATTTCGTTCTTCTGAACACCCTATAGTTTCTCAACCTCCTACTCAACCTTTGGTTGATCCAGTGGTCGAACAAATCTCAGATTTGGTCGATCCCACTCTTCTTTCGGAGAGTGCTCCTCATGTGATTGAACCAATGTCATCTTTGGTCAATCCCACTCTCCCTTCAGAGAGTGATTTTCATGAAGCGGTTGAATCGATTCCATTATCGATCAATCCCACTCTTCCTTTGGAGAGTGATGTGTCTACTAGTCACATTTTCTTCACTACCAATTTAGATATTACTGAACAAGGGGGCACTGAACTTGCTTCGGATCAACCCCCACCAAGCCCTCGGATTGCTTCCTTTGATTGGGATAGCCTAGTTGAGCCGCGCCTTCCTTCCACTACACCTTTTCAGATAAAGGTCAAAGTTGAACCCTATACAATTGCTCGTTGCATTGTTGATGAAGGAGCCTCAGTTAGTATTTTGTCTGCTCATGCTTGGCGAGGTATGGGATCTCCCAGCCTTGTGTCGACTGCTAGTCAGTTACTGGCATTTGATAGAAGAACTTGTGTCGCCTTGGGAATTCTTCCTCAAACACCTCTTACTTTGGGTGGGAAAACCGTCTTAGTTGACTTCATGGTAATAGAAGACCCTTTGGACTTTAATATGCTCCTTGGATGTGATTATGTCTATGCCATGCAAGCTGTGGTGTCAACATTCTTTCATGTGATGTACTTTAATCATGGCGAAGAAATTGTCACTATCGATCAGTTGGATTTTCTTGATCCGTCTCCTGACCCAACTAGAGACCAAGTCTTTCCTTTATTGATTCCCAGTGTTTCTGTAGACACCACCCCACCATAGGTGAACTATGTGGCTTCTTGTCATTTGTGTTCAATTGCTACTGAGAGGCAGCCTCTGTTTTCATGCTTACCTTCTCGGGACTTGGTCCCAGCAGTTGATCAGGTGAGTCATCCTATACAGATTGTAGAGCCTTCTCTCCATTCTGTCCATCCATTTGAAAGTTCAGATATGTGTCCTATCTCGGATGATTTCCTCCCTTCGGATGAAGTCTTCCTGGAGTCTTTGATATAGTCTGACCTTCTTTTTCAGTTGTGATTAAGTCTAACCTTGATTTGCTTAGTAAGCCTTCCCTTTTTCTTATGTTGGTTTTTGTTGAGTCTTTTGATTCTTCATTTGAAAAGCAAGTCAGTGATCCTGATGAGTTTGATTTTTTCTTATGAATTTCTCAGCTCCTGTGATATTGAGTTTGTTCCTGCAGACTCTATCTCCCTTGTTGATTTTTGATTCTCTTCTAAGGTTAATATTATTGATTATAAACCCTCGAGCCTTGGTCCTATAGAATATTCTTCGGTTGATTCTGCCTTGACTTTTTCTTTTATAGAAGATAGCAAAGTCACAAGTGTTTCTGCCAAAGTGACCCGCATCGGATTGTTTCTTCTAATGTTGTTGTTTCTTGGAGACAGGATTATTAGTTGGATTCACAACTGTTTATGGGCCTCACCTTGTTGTTCAAGCTGTAATTGCATTTGCATATGCCTTGCTCGCGCTTATGAGCCTGATGCCGGCTTCCACGCTTTTAGCTCGTTGTATAAGCCCTCATCTTTGTTCTCATTGCCGCCTAGCCTTGTATCATTTTGCCTTTGCAACTTGACACCCTTTACCCCGAGGAGACATTCCCTGAGTGTCCTTATCTTGCTTGCTTTCCTTGCATTATGCATAGGTTTGTTCCTTGCGCTTGGAACTAGTTTCGCCTGTCTATGACACTCGTCTCCTCGCATTTAGAGCATTCTTTCTGCTCTCCTTCGAGCTCGTTAAAAACAGTAAGGAGGCCGCGAGTTGACTTTTTTAGACTCGTTAAAACTTCACGGGAAAGATTATGAGTTTCTTTAGGCCCAAGTCTGACTCCTCAAAATAGACTTGACTGCCGAGTAAACTTGTCCATTCAGGCTCGTTAAGAATATGTGAATGGGCATCCACATTGGTGGTAGGTTATCTCTTTCTCGGACCATGTGGAATAATACGAGAAAGGATCCCTCTCTTTTCTACTGAATTGAGAAGAGTATTCTCAGGCATAGGTTTATCTCTTTTCCGGACCTGAGGGACTAAACTTACGGAAAAGGAACCCCTGGTATGAGCTTAGTTTTCTCTTTTTCGTGCTCTGGACCAAAACATGAAAAAGATTCCGAGTGTACTTTATGTCTTTGTCATGCTCGTTAAACCCTAAAGAACAAAGCATCGAGTTTATTGTTGTAAGCTCCATTCGTTGTAATCAAATGGATCTTTCCGAGTGATCTTTCCTTCCTTCACACTCGTAAAACTCAGGCTTTATATGCTGCTTTTGAAGGAGCGTTGGGTAGGTGGTAATTTAACCTTTTTCGGACCTTCCTGACTAATTACGAAAAAGGTGCGCCTTTTCTTCTTCGAACGTTAAGAGAGTTCTTCTGTTGTTTGTTTTATACTTTTTCGGCCTTAGGAGACTAAATTGTACGAAAAAGGACCCCCCTGGAGTCTTCTTTGGAGTTTTCAG
>LPNX010517517.1:324622-375070 GCA_001517045.1 Pseudotsuga menziesii
AACTCACACATTAGGGGGCATCTGTTATAGCCCAAAATGACACATCTCTGCCTGTGACCACTTTCCCATGATTTCGTCGCATGTCGGCACTTCATGAAAGTCACTGAAAAAACACCTATCTTGGAGGACCCATATCTTGAGTTTTGTAACTCCATTTGACCTTATTTCTACACCGTTGGAAAGGTATTTCAGTTAGCTAAAACTTTCCAGAAGACACCAAAGTCTGAAAATGCCCAAAAATACCCTTAAAATGTGTTTTTTTTTGTATGCGCGACTCTCCTTATGTGCAACCCGCGCATCACTCGCGACTCTTGTGTTTTGCAAGTCGCGCATGCATATATTCGCGGGTTTCTCTTGTGTAAACTTGCGTATCATGCGCGGGTTGCTCTCCTTCATAGTCGCGCATCTGTTTCTTAACATTAAAACATAAAAACACGCCTTTTGAGTTAGTTTGGGTAGTTATACAACTGACTCCTTCAGTTGTAACCACTTTGGCTTCGCCCCTAACTCTTTTTCATCATATAAATAGAGGTAGGGAGGTCCATGAAAGGGGACTTGGAATTTATGCATTGTTCTGCTGGAGGAATCGGGACTCTCATTGCCCACACCTTTGCCCTGGAGGTCTTCCCTTTGTGTTGCAGAGCTTGGACGCTGAGTTCATTGGAGAAGAGAAACAGCAGATCCAGATCAAGGTTTCGTGAGGTGCCAACTTGAAGAGAAGGTATACTTGTACTTGTTTTCAGGATTAATAAAGATGTGATGTCCTTCTTCTTCCCAAATCATTGTTCAATGTGTGATTGAATCTCTGTTTCTGATCATATGATGATGTTATTCAGATCATTTGTTTATGTTTATTTGATTATCATTGTCTTATATGTGGTCATAATGGTTTGAGGAAGGTATAACTTGTTTTGCAGGTCTCTTGGAGCGAGAGGAGCAAGAAGAGGATTGAAGAGAAATCTTGGACCAGCCTTCAGTTATCCAGGTGTGGACCTTTCTCATCTCTGAAACTTGCTGTTATATACTTGCTGAACATTGTGCATCTCTCTTTCAACCCCAGTACGTTGATGGCCTCTTAAACCCTAGCCATAGGACACTTTCCTTTACAACAGGACCAGGTGAAGATGTCGTGGAATTATTAGAAGAGCGCTTTGTAGGAAGCAACTTCTTCCGAGGAGCAGGATGCCCCCAACATGATTTCCTCAACAACCTCAGGATTGGTTGAGATGTTGATTTTAATGGTTGGCGAGATGTTGGCCATGTTCCCTTCTTCGAAGGAATCTGGTGCCGGAATGGGATTTTTGAACCAGTCGACTTTCCCATGAATGAAATCCTTTGTTTCAACGAAAAAATGGTCAGATTGTGACATAAGTTCTTCAGGGAGGAAGAACTAGCGGTGGTGCATGTCGTCCCAAGGGTATTCTGGAGTAGTTAAGGCTTCAAGTATCTCCCCGTCATTGCAAAATCAATGATTAGACATATGTGATGGACTGTTGGTGATCGAGGAGATAAGAGGGTATATGGAACTCAACATCATGTAAATGGACATGGTGTGTGAAGAAGGAGGTGGGGGTGGACTTCTTCGATCAGAGTGATCTTAGATTCAATGGCATGTTGTTGAAGGTTGACTAGGGCCGTTCGAAACTCAAAAAAGTCCTAGAAGTGGTGAGAATAGTGTCCATACAGTTCGCAAAGGGCGCAAGCATGGTTCGTTCTCAACGACTTGTTTTTCACTATTGGCCTACTGAGGAGTTTGACCACGGGGATGTTTTCTGTTGTATCCATGGCATACAAATGTGCGCAGATCATGGGAATCTCAGGGAAATTTTGAGTTGCATGGCCCTGTTCATCGCACACAATGTAAGGCGAGATCTGCTAGGGTTCTGTTGTTGCTTTCACATTTTTTCCCCTAGCCATTTTTGGGTGGGACGGTGTAGCTGCGGGTGTTGTGGTTGGTTTTTGTAGGCCAGGTGGAGGACAAGATTCAACTGCAATGGGTTGAACAGGGGTCAACACCACCTGGGGAATCAGAGGTTGGGTCGGTGGGTCAAGGTACCATATAGGAATCGCCAACATGAAGTTGGGTAAGTTTAAGGTAGCCATTACTGGCTTACTAACGATACCAGATGGGGGGGAAAGGAAGGGAATTGTATGCATTGGGAAGGAGCCCTAGTAGTTCCCTACTAATTACATTTGGGGATGTGCATCTGGTTGTGGCTGGGATTGGTACTGCGGCTATAGCTGTGGATGGTGTTGCAGCTGTGGATGATGTTGCGGATGGTGTTGCAACTGCGGATGATGTTGTGGCTACGAATGTTGTTGTGGCTGCTGTTGGGGCTGTGGCTGTGGTTGATGTTTGGGTGCAGTAGTGATGGATGAGAGCATGCACAAATTTGCAGTCTCATTTGGTGTTAGTGGTGGCGACACTAAGAAGAAGCAGGTCATCATGGGGGTGTCGGCAAACAACCCAGGGCCCACATTCAATGATGGGGAGATAGGTATGTAGTCGACGATGGTATTGACCATAGGGATAACATTGGATGGTGTTGTTAGCCTTTGCAGATTGTGATAAGTTAATTGGTCAACCGTCATGATTTTCCCATCATGAGATGAAAAACTGTTGATGCCATGGCTCTCATGGCATACATATAACTTCTTCCGAGGAGAAGTTTATAGTCCAACTGAGCATTAACAACCTCTATGTCAATCAGTACTATTTTCTTGGATAATGTAATGAGGAGATGCGAAAGGATACCTTGGGATTTAGTGGGATGGCCATCAGAAGCCCACAGAGTAGTAGTGGATGGTTGCAGAATCAGGGACCCAAGTTTCTGCCAGACTAAGGTTGACATGACACATGTGGATGCCCCCTCGTCGATGATGCACTGGTGCATGACCAAATTTCGAATGGATACCAAAATTTAGAAGGCAATGGTTGACGGCATCTGGGGTTCTCTGTTGTCTGTTCTGAACGTGATCAACTTGGAGTCTGAGGGGTCTACAGCACCGAGGGAGGCTAATAAGGCCTTCTGCTGTGTTGGGAAAGTTTTAAGTACCTCAAGAGCAGACATGGCCATAGGTGTTTGAGCCAAGTCATCCACGATGCTATAGCTCACAACAACTCTAGCCATGACATTGTTGCCAACCTGTCGTATGGGGGGGTGCCGGGGAAAAGGGGGTAAGTAAAGAGGTGTATTGGTTGTTTTGGACGTGGATTCTGCTGATGGGTCAGGAGGTTCGGTGTTGGATCCATACTGATTTATTCTTGTCTGTAAATTGACCTCTTCGGTTGTCAAGGCTAGCAGGCAGTGAACACCTATTTCTATTGTCAGAGGTGCAGTCGGGGCGGTGGGATTAGGTTGGGGAGTAGGTGTAGTTGCTACCAGTCCTTAGACTGGTAATGGTTTTTGGAGGACCATGGGTGGAGGTCCTAGTGGTGTCAGTTTGGGTTGAGCTGGGGCTGTCGTATTGGTAGCATGCTGAACTTCATTATGAATGGCCTTCTTAGCGTGACCCATGAAGGGGCATTCATGTGTATAGTGCCCGTAGATCTCGCATAGTTTGCATGGTTGACTTGTGCGTAATGGAGCATTGCATCTAGGTGGGTTTGGTTGCTGAGAATTTTGAGCTGGCTGGTTTGCTCCGGTGTTATTGGGAGGATTTGGTTGTTGACCACCTCCTTGTGGTTGGTTGTTGCCTTGATTCCTAGCTCAGTTGTTTTTGGTTTTCCCTTGTAGATTATTGGGGGTTGTTTGGCTGGGATGGTTTTGCTGTGCAAACACTTGTCCCTGCAATGGTGCTTGAGGAGCTGGGGTGGGTTCTTGAGTGGCTTGCACTGGTGGTGCATAGTAGACTTGGGTGGATGGGGGTGCTACAAATGTGGGAATCTGTCTCGCATACTATTGTGTCGGCCAAGTAGGTGCATGGGCTTGCTACTGTAGTGCAGGTTGTGCATAGGAGGTTGTAGCTCCGAATTGAGACATCATTCTTGCATAGTCAGGAGCTTGGTTTGGGTAGGAAACACTAGGGGTATTGCTTGGTTGTGGTGGAATCGTAGGTGGTGTTGGGTGCTGCTGTGATTGGTGGGAGACAGAACCTATGATGCCATCTACAACATGGGATGCCTCAGGCACATCCTGGTAGGAGGTTCCTGCACGGGGAGCGTCTGAAATGATGGTGTAGAGGTATCCAGACTATGCGTAAATGAGGTCAAACTGTTGGGCCTTCAAGATGGAATCTTCCTCTGTTTGGGGACATTCAAAGGAAACGTCCTTGGCTATAGGTGGAATCAATTTTTTCAAGAACCAATCAAGGAAGATAATATCATCAAGCTTGATCTTGTACAAGTTGCGACATGGCCTCCACTCATTGATGTGGTTGGTGATGTGGGTCGCAGTGTTTTGGTGGAAAGATAACAAGATTTCCACCCCTTCATCATATTTGAAGGGGTGTTGGAAATATTACAGGAACATAAAGGCCAAGGAGTTGAAGTCTGGGTACTTGTCTTGTGGTATCTCAATGCACCACTTGGCTGTAGCACCTGTGAGGGTGCGTTGGAATAGTCTGAGTCTGATCAAGTCATGGACGATGCTGTTTGATGAGCACCATAGATGAAACACCATTATATGGTTTTGGGGGCACTCCCCTGTCGTCCCTTCAAAATTACGAGTGTCTGAAGGGAGCTTGGTTGCCATGGGGGACCAAAAATCTTGATGATAGATAGGGTCATTGGTTAACTTGGCCAAGTCAGGAAAGTTGAGGTGTGCCATGAAAGGGAGGTTTGACCCAAGCTTAACATGGGAGGGACCAATAATGGTGGTGGGGTTTGCAGGAACATGATGTCCTTGAATGACTGAGGGCACCTGTGGCATAGTTGTGCATGGGCCACTGCCCCTAGGTATGGCAAGTGGGACAGTGTGAGTGGAAGGGCCACCATCCCCAGGTATCACAGGTGGGATAGTGTGAGAGAAAGGGCCACTACCCCCAGGTATGACAGGTGGGATAGTTTGACTAGTAAGTATGGGTGGAGGCAACCGACTTATGACAGTCTGCATGATAGTGCTAGGACCACCAACATGGGTGTTGGTGGTGGTGTGAGGTATGGACATGGGTCCATTGCCAATCACGAGTCCAAAAAATGGTTCCGGGTTTGCACCAACCATGGGGCTAGATGGTGCAGTGTGTAAATATGGCTCAGATTGATATGAGTCTAATTTTGAGTCAGAGGCTGTGTGGCCTTTTGATGGTGTAGAGGGTCATCGAGAATGGTCTCGACAGTGTTGGTTCAAAGACCCAAACTATGGTGGATCGCCTCTTAGGCATGAAGAAGAGCGTGGGGGATCAATTGTGTCTGGTTGGTAGATCAAAAGGTGTAATCTGGTAGTGACATTCTAGACCCTAGTTTTAGTGGCTTCCTATTGGATTTCGGGTGGTCACTCGACCACCAAGATGGCCAGGAGAAAACGCTTGGTGTTTTCCTTACAGGAGATCTAGTCAGTCGGTAGGAGTCGTTTCCCATTTCGCTTGGCAAATCCTCTCGGCGGCCAGCTACTTTGGGGTTCCTGTGGTACTCCTGACAATGAGTTTCAGGGTTGAGCCCAAGTACTTCCCATGGTTAAGGTAGTCAAGGACTTATGTCCTCAAGGAATACAAGGTTTTGAATTAATGTAAATTGATAGATTTTAATGGTTGGCTCAGCATCATGAACTGAGTTTGGTTAGCTTACTTGGTGTGGTTGTGTGCATGTTCAATGTATGAAAGACTGTCCATTTTTAAATTATTTTTTGTTCTTAGTTTGGTGATTGCAATTATGGTTCATGAATACTTCGTAGATGTTTCTAGTTTGTTATAGAGATTACAGAATGGGCAACCTATTATGAAACCAATGAAATTTTTAACAGAAAACTTGAAACATGCAAATAATGAACCTGAACTATTGTATACCTACTAGGTGAATACCTTATGCCTGTATTCCTCTTCGACCAGGAAAGAGTGCTGGGCTCTCAAAGCAGTGGGACTAATCCCACTCGTAGATCATTATGTCACTATCCAAGTGCAAGGTCGATCAACAGAGAGGACGTGAACATCGTGAGGCCCCCTGGGCCTACCACCCCTTCTACCTTCCAAGTTTGCTATTTTTAGTGGTCTCAAGAAATAGCAAGTATAAGTTCCTATTACTATATGAGCTTGACCCTTTGTCTTATCCCAGAATACCTTGAAGGGTGATGACTAGGTAGAGGAGGAAGGGATTCAGCAAGAGGTTAATTTCTAATTCTTTAAGTGAAAAAACTGAAAAATTAAATTACAGTATTTTAGCTAAGCCTTAAAACAGATTCATATGTACTAACAGCTAATCAAATCTACCATTAATTTACAGAAATTTTTTGCAGAAAGAAATAGGCTGCTGGACATTGGCGGCTGAGCCGCACTGATACTTCAAATAGCAAAAAATCGAATTGTGAGAGATAGGCACCCTTTTCGGGGCAAATGTAGTGAGGGGTCACCAATTTTTTCCAAAAACAGTGAGGGGGTCACCCAAAAACTAAAAACAGGTGCAATCAATCTCTTGAGAGTGAATTCGCTCCTTTTGGGGATAAATGAGCGACTAAGTCACCCCTTTCAGCTCGATAAGAGCAATCTAGCCTATGAAGTGAAAAAATTTAAAAACTGAGCTGGGAACGGCTAATAGTAACTTGTACTATAGCCAAACGGGCTTGGTTCGGCCTTAAGGGGGCTTGACTAGAAATGTAAATGAAAAAAATAGAGATCTAAACTGTAAAGAAACATAAATCTAAACTAGGCTAACAAAAAACTAGAAATAAACTGTAAAAACCCAGAGATCCTGTGGGATCGACCTGGTATGGTCGCCAAACTGTCGTAAGGATTTCTCCCTAGATATGAGCAGGAATGGCTACCTTCCATCTATAGGATGGAAGGGTAGGGTTCATGTGGATGGAAGAAAATAAACCTGCAGGAAAGGGTTAGTGAACCATACAAAACCCTGAAACAGACTGTTAAAAAATAACCCTGCAAAGCAAGTAATCAATGGAGAACATGCAATCTATTGTTAGACATAAACCTACACATACATCTGAGCTGTAAATAAAACTAAAAAAACCATGCATCTCATTATACCTAAGATTTTAATGGAAGATGGGACACCATGCCCTAGCTCAAGGAGCAGCCTCTCCTTACTGGTTTGAATGGTGTGGAGCTAAGCTCAACACACAAGGGAAGTGGCTAATGGAGCAACTAAGAGAGTGGAGGAGAGGGGTGAATGGCTTGAGAGATGTGGGTCTCAATGCACTCACGTGGGAAGAGTAACGGTAGGGAGAGAACGAATGTTTTGAGAGTGACCCCCACCCCTGTATTTATAGTTTTTTCTTGAGCTTTTAGTGTTTTAAGCCCGGTCAAGGCTTTAGCCCCTTTCTCCCATTTCTTAGCTCCTTTGGGGATTTCAAGCTCCTTTGAGGGGTTTTAGCCCCTATGAGAGCTATTTTGGCTCTTTTCAGGGGTTTTTAAGCCCTTTTTGTGTTTTTGAGCCTTTGCAAGGGTGTGGGGGTCAATGACGGTAATGAAATACATGTCTTTGGGTGGTGTAGGTCATGTAGAGCTCATCAAGGGATTTTTTGGGTTAACAAATGTGATATGCTATTGGTCCATCAACGATGCCCCCGTGGTTTCATACTTGAGTGGACTAATATCTCTGTTGCACTGTTAGAGTGTGCTAAGTTGTAAGGAAGCGATGGGATTTATATGGGCTACAGACTGAGCTTTGGTTTGTGTGTGGAATTTCATGATTACTTGATATTTTATGGATTGTTGTTTATAGGTTTGCTGCTCCAGTAATTGGGGTTTCCTTACGGTTCACTTCAAGCAGACCCAAACACTCAAACAGTGGAACAAAGATATTAGTCCACTTAAACATGAATCAAATAGGGTTATGGTTTCTTTTATCGGCCCCAAAAAACTCACATATTGCTCAAGAAATCCATCGAATTTTGTATGGGATAAAAAATTAGCTCTGGTTTGTGTCTGGAATGTCATGATTACCTCATATTTTATGGATTGTTTATTCTTGGTCTGTTTCTCTCGTAATTGGGGTTTCCTTGCTTGAAGACTAGGTTACCTTGACTGCTATTATAGTTGAATAACATATAGTAATTGAATTTATTATCTCTCTTAGGTATGTCATTTGTTCCTATAGTGACTTGTCTCTTAATAGACAAGATCCAATCTAAAAAAATATTCTTGAGTATAAGGAAGGTTTCAACTCTCCTAGTGGGTTATCTTATTTCTTTTCTTTGTACTTTGAGTTAGATTTAATACTAATGTTATTTATTGTCTTTGTATTCTTTTCAGCTATAACTAGACAAGAGTGAGACAAGATAAGTTTAAAGCATAGTTTTCATCTCTTTCAACTTTTACACTCACGAATGTGGACCTCCGGGAGTGTTAAAGTTGAAAGAGAGAAAAATTATGCGTTCATACTTGTGTGGACTAATATCTTTGTTGCACATTTTGAGTGTTCTAATATGTAATAAATCCATGGGATTTGTATGGGCTACAAATTAAGCTCCGGTTTGTGTGTGTAATGTCATCATTACCTCATATTTTATTGACTAATGTTTCTTGGTTTGATTCTCTAGTAATTGGGGTTTCATTGCTTGTCGACTAGGTTACCTTGACTGCTACTATTGTTGAATAGCCTATAGTAATTGAATTTATTCTCTCTCTCATGTATGTCCTTTGTTCCTGTAGTGACTTGTCTCTTAATAGACAAGATCTGATCTAAAAAACATTGTTGAGTATAAGGAAGGCTTCAACTCTCCTAGTGGGTTATCTTATTTGTTTTCTTTGTACTTTGAGTTTGATTTACTACTATTGTTATTTATTGACTTTGTATTATTTTCATCTTTAACACATGGACCTTAGGGAGTGTTAAAGTTGAAAGAGATGAAAATTATGCTTTAAACTTATCTTGTCTAGTTACAATGATACCATTTTGTTTCTAGTACTGTTTTTTCATCGTTTGTCATGGTTTATGTCTGTTTGAGATGGTTTCTCATGGTTTATGTCATTTTTCTTATCAGATATCTGTTGCTAAGTTTAAATATCAAAATATGGTTGGCAATTTCCAAAAGCTGCAGTTGCATTGATGCCTATTTATGGATTTCAGTTGCAGTTGCAGTTTCCAAGCTAACTAGTTTTATGGATTTCATTTCTCTTCCTTGAATAAGGTGTTTATTTGGTTATACTTTCTATAACTAATGACCCTTATACAGTGATGAAAAAAAAATATAAAACAATGTACCATGAGAGAGAGAAAATATTATTGGTCTTGTTGGTCCTATAAAGGAGTTGCTTGTCCAACTTATATAGTTCACCTTGACATTGTGGGCTTTTGTTTTGTTTTGTTGTGGCCCCCTTGGTTGACTCATGATCCTTTATATTACTTGCTCCATAGTTTATGTTCATGGTTAGGTTAGCATGACCATGATCTGTTTTCGTGGCTGGATTATGGGTCCTTCCCCAGCATGAACATGAGCCTGTTTTCTTGTGTGTACTGTGGCGTCTTCCCCATGGTCACAGTGAGTTTCACTTTATGGGGGGATTGCGGTTTTCCAAGCATGACTATTCAAAATATGCTTATGTGTCTCTGCACTATGTGACTGCATCCTTACCTAGCATGACTGTGTGTCCTTTGCTAGCATGGCTATACTGAGTATGACTGTGCTTGTTGACTGAGAAGTATGGGTCAGTATGCTTCTGCTTTAACCCTTAGTCTGTCTCTCAAGGTACATAAATTGTTTTCCTAGATTGACTTGTCCCTTCGGTGACAAGATAAAATATGAAATATCAGAGTATCATTAGAGGAATTTAAGATCTAAAATGGGCCTCCTAAGGAAAATATTAAAATAATAGTTATTAATTTTGGAGGAAGAATGAAAAAAACTACTTTTTTTGTTCGTATTTTCGACAAATATCCCTGTGTTTTTACTCAAATTCCGAGCGGGAGAGCTCGTTGGATGCAGAATTTAATTTCACATCCAACGAATACCCACACTACATACTTTTGGCAGACCCTACTACCCCAAAAACAAGAAATACCTGAAAAAACGTGATAGTGATGTCATCATCATGTTTTTTTAGGTATTTCTTGTTTTTGGGATAGAGGGGTCTATAAAAAGTATGCAGTGTGGGAACTCGTTGGATGCGGAATTAAATTCCGCATCCAACGAGCTCTCTCACTCGGAATTTGAGTAAAAACACAAGGAGATATGTCAAAAATACGAACAAAAAAAGCAGTTTTCTTTTATGACAAATATGTCAATTCAACCATTATGGTTGACTCATTTTATTGAAATTCTATTGGTTCTTGAATTCCAACTCAAAAAATTTATTGTTGGCGCATTTCCTTATAAGGCTCATTTTAGACCCCAAATTTCCTATAATGATGGTTGATTCAAATATTGGTTAATATTCTTTATTGTTGACATCTACTATGCATTATTTTATCTTGTTGTTATTGTACATTGAATTTGATGATTCTCGATGACCAACTTTAACGCAGTGATTAATGGAGCGTTAAGTTGAAAGAGATGAAAATTATGTTTGTTTATTACAGTTTAAATTTTCTTAGAGCAATACTGTTATGAATAATATTTTATATGTTCATGCATTAAAGTTTACTTCTTAAATGAAAAACACCTCTAACCCTTAAACTTCAACATCAAGTAATTTAGAGACATGTACATGGCATATTCCATGCTTGGTTTTTACGGTATCTGTAATTTGGATTTCCTTTTTATCCTTGTTTAGTTTTCTTGAAAAGCATAGGAAGATTACGTTATAATTTTCTCTTTGCCTTTAATGACACATCTAATTCTCATGTCCTGATCTATGAATTAGTGTTATTTTTCCTTTTATGTGAGATATTACTTGTTTAGCATATTTATGTAGGTTTTGAGATGGAGTTACCAAAACACAAATATGATATGGATGAGAATACGTATTCCAGTTTTTAGATTTCTTTTTGGATATGATACATCTGGATATGGCATATATAATAGTACAATAAAAATATTGATATATAGTTATATCTTTATGAAATTAGTCTCATATATATGTATATTTATAAAATAATGCTCATATCTATACGTACATATAAATATATGGAGATATGTACAATAATAGGAGGAGGTAGGGGGACTTATTTCAAAAATAGATACTCACATTTCTAAATTGGTTTTCCTATACTCACGGTGTACTCACTTTTGTTTATCTTATGATTTTTGGGGTTGATTTGGTTCAAGCTCTGGATGTTGTGGTATCTGAATCCCACAAGTATGGTCTCAGACTCATACATAGCATGGAAAATAATTATGATAACTTTGGAGGAAAGGCTCAATATGTACAATGGGCTCACAATTCTAGGAAGAATCTCAACATATGATGATTTCTTCACCAATTCCACTGTAAAAATCTACTATAAGAACCATGTTAAATTGACTAACTCTCTAAATTCTTGTTTTGTTTCATTATATGCTTAAGTTTATTTCATTATGTATATAAACATACATAGACCAATTTGCATGCAATACATATACATACAAAAGCTATTCAAATCTGCATTGGGCAATGCATTTTCTTGCAGATTTTATTGACTAGAGTGAACAACATCACTGGAATAGCATACAGGGATGACCCTAAAATATTTGCATGGGAGCTCAAGAAGGAGCCTCATTATCAAAGTGATCCTTCTGGGAGGACCATCCAGGTTAGCTAACACCTTGTGTCTTTGAATCAGAAATAGAAAATGGAAAACAATTGTAACCAAATATTCAAACAAGGATGTTGTCACTTAAGGTCTTGTTTCTATTGTTGAACAACATAGTTATCAGATCTTGTATTCTTCTTTTTAGTACTCAATTATTTTGGTAATGATTGTGTGTAAGCATTATGAGTAAACATGGTAGTTGTTTGGTTGTGATGATCAAACCGGGATGGATTGAGGAGATGACTAGCCATGTGAAATCCATTGATGGAAACCATCTTCTGGAGGCTGGTTTGTAAGGGTTTTATAGAAAATACAAAACCGAGATCAATCCAAGCTTCTCTGTGGGACATATTTTGTCACCAATAACCAAATAAAAGGAATTGATGTTGCAACTGTTCATATTTGTATTGTATTGGAGTGATTAAAAGTTTGAGAATCATATGTTTTTACAAAGTTAGATCTGTTTTATAGAATTTTATTTATTGTTAAATGCTAATCTGTAATATTAGTAAATAGTAATTGAGCAACTACTACTATTTTATTTTTTGAATATTAAGATTTGAAGTTAAAACTTTAGAGTCTTATTTAAAACTTGGCATTCCTCTTTATGCAATGCATGTCCATCTTATTTTATACATTTATTTATATGTGGTATTAGGCTATAGCTATACTCTTGTGCTTGGATCCCCCATTTTTGGGGAGCAGGTTGCATACTCACTGCACTCTTACTCAATGTATCCATGTAGCCATGAATCCATTCAACCTTGGAGTTGATGTTTAAACTTTGCAGACCTCTGAGAGAAGGCCTATTTAGAAATTGTGAAAGGAATGTGATCTCTGTGACGTTGATCATTGTGGGTGAAGTAATGTGCATCCACAATATACATCGAAAAAAGCAAGGTGCATTGTAGAATGCATGTGGGGTCATTAGCAGGGTATGATGTCAATACACTAGGTAGAAATATAAAGGGGTATATAAAATGTAAATGAAAAAATGGATACATACAATATATAGTGAAAATAGGGGTTTTTAAAAATTGAGAATGCATATTGAGAGGGGATTTAAGAAAACGATTTTGGGAGGTATTTTCTAATATTGACTGAAATTAAGAGTATTGTTTCATATAGGCTATGTTAGAACTTCATTGAGTAAAGATGTTAAAGCTTCATTGAGTGAAGACCCGATGAGCTCCACATATAAGAATGTAACTTAGAGTATCATGATGATGAATACTATAAATCAAATTATAAAAAACATAACCTCTACATATAAACACCAATTAAAGTGAAGCTCTTGATGTGTAGGAATGTGTTAACTCTAACAACTCGTGTTTAAAACGTCAAACACCCCATGTTTATATACCCAAAATCACCAAAACAAAGACATCGCCAAAAACATATCAACACTGAATAATTCCCAAATTCCAATAAAATCAAGGTCATTGAGATCAATAAGGTGTTGATTTAGAAGTTGGTCATTTTTTAAAAACTAAAAATAAAACCAACTTTATATCTTTTAATTCCCTTTAATCTGAATTTCAATTTATTTTTATAATTATCACACATGGGTGAATAATTAGACTATCATACATTGCGTGTATAAGGGGCAAAGATGTAAAGCAACTTCCACCTAAGCTTTGTTGCAACTGCCAGAGAACAATTAAAAGTTTCGTCAATACTCTCTGTCACTGGCCACGCACATTTTTGACAACCACAAATTACTCGTTGATCAATGGCAGGCATGATGAAAGAAACTAATTAATTCATATCATTATGAACATGGAGATGATGCTAATACAAGTAAGAAAAAAAAAACATTTTATATTCCAATCCAGATGCCAGGGATAGAACTTTTAAACAGCTGTACAATGTAGCATTTCCATAATAGATTTTCAATTATGAATTTTTTTTTTGTGATTTGAGCAGAGCATTCTATTATAAAAAAAAGGCATATTTTTGTATTTTCATCTCTCCATTCTGGACTTCTGATAAAGTAACCTTTGTCTTTCGGATAAACACGACAGTTCTTCTGCTTTCCAATTGTGGGGGCAGGCTGTTTGTCGCGGCAGGCTATCAACGAATTTCAAGGCACCCTTAAATACGTCATCTATTCACTCATACGAAATCTGGAGAAGTTTCTGGAAGCGTTGAAGTTGCAGGATGTTCTGAGGAGTTCTTCTATTCACCCATACGAAATCTGCAGAAGTTTCTGAGAGCGTTGAAGTTGCAGGATGTTCTGCGGAGTTCTTGAGCTTTACGAAATTTTCATTTGAATGAATTCTTATACACAAGTACATTCCTGTACTATTTAAACAATTCCTGTTTCTCCATCCGCCATAGTTGTCAGTTTCTTGTCCACCTCTGCAAATTAACTCTCCTCTGTTGATTTATTTTAAGCTCGACATACATTATCATGGCATTGGGAACGGTGAAGTCTCTTGCACGGTTTCTCCTGCTGTTGAATTTCTGCATGTATGTGATTGTGGCCGCTATTGCTGGATGGGCTCTCAACAAAGCCCTCGACCACACGTATTCCACCAGTAATTTAATTCTGGCCAAAACCTACATATTTTTATAAAGTTTGACAGAGCCTTCTGTTATGTATTGTGTACTAATGGAGTGCATGATGAAAACTTTGCAGGTCCTGGAGGGGCTCTTCCTGTAGGGTTTTCTCCAGTACTTTATTTTCCAATGGGGAATGAAGCGACTGGATTCATGGTTATTTTTGCTTTGATAGCTGCTGTCGTGGGAGGTGGTTCGTGCCTATCAGGAATCCATCACCTCCGGGTTTGGACTGCCCAGAGCTTGGCTTCCAGTGCTGCATCGGCCATGACAGCTTGCGCCCTCACTCTTCTAGCCATGGGGTATATAATATAACTATTAACACAAATCTATTACTTGTTTAGATTATTTGAATTCAAAAGTATAGCATATATGAATTAATACTGAATTTTGTATCCATTTTATCTATAAAATAAAGATGAATTCATCTTGACTTTCACTCACAAAAACTGCAGGTTGGCATGCAAAGAGATCCGTATCGGTGGCCGAAACACAAAATTGGTATGTATGTACTAAGTACTAAGTTCTTTTATCACTTCTTGTTTCCACTTATGGGACTCAATCATTTCATCATTCCTTTTATGTTAACCTCTGGTAACTTGTATCTATGAGCAGAGAACGCTGGAGTCATTTCTTATTATTCTGTCCGGAACAAAGGTCTTCTACATTTTAATCATTCACGTTGGATTCTTCGGAGGAAAATATTTTTCTACAAGAAACATACCCACATCGTTACAGCGACAGCCTAGCGTCAGAAACGAAGGCGGCCTGTGACCTGTTGTGTTTAATTATATATAGCCAATAAATTATAATATAGATTACTACTTTGTAATCCATCCAAAGATCATGATGGGCTTGTGTTGTGTGACCAGTAAAATGCATGAGAGAGGTTGGAACGTATTTCATTATCGGGGACTGATTCATGAAAAATCAGATCTAAATTTAAGGAACACCGATCAGTTTTGTTTGTCAATACCATAGCTTTGTTTATCGATGGAAGCTTGGTTTGAATATATTTCTTCGAACCATATGCCATCCTCATCTATTTGGTTTGAATGTATTTCTTCGAACCATATGCCATCCTCATCAACAGTGTTCGGATGTGCTGTGTGCAGTATGTAATGTGTAAATCTATGCTTCGTGTATTCCATGTATGTTCGATTATTATCGAAAGCTCTTCTGTCTTCAAAGATTGTTTTACTGTCTCGTTACTGAGCTCTCATGATTGAATAATGGGTTGAAAAATTCATGATTATAAAGCGAGCCACGCAAGTCATGTTAGAAATGCGACGGTGTTAGGTTAACTGGGAAATCGAGATCAGTGTAGATTTAAATTAAAAGATTCCAAATTATAAGAGCGACGAGATTCATTACTCGCCCTTCACTCTACGAAAGAGACTGGGTAGTTTAGTGAAATTTGTGTGATTGTAAGAGTTCTTACATGTTAAAGGTTGGTTCATGTGATTTAGGATAAAGATTAGGAAACTACATGTGTATGTTTTCCATTACTCTTTATATATTTATGATGATGATGATGATGGTTAACGTCCCCTCAGACCAAACTTTGGTCTATCGGACCTAAAGAAGATAATTAATTAGTTTGCTTTAAAGTTATATTTCTATGCTCAAAGAGCTTGGAAAGAAGAGTCCCGAGCTTACTATAATTTTGAGAGGCTAAAAGGCTAAGAATGTCGGTATTGCAACAAAGATTATGAAACTGGGATCTAATGTGGATGTACGCAGGGCACTCTTATATATTTATATAATAGATTTTAAAAGTTCTTCCATATTGTCATCTCACATTAAAAAAAAGTGCAAGTTTCTTACAATGTAAGAGTTTATTAGGCAAGACAACGTTTTGGGACCATGGATGATCAACTAAGGAGAAGTCCAACATACGACGAATTGGAGAATTCTTACAAGTCAAAACAAAGTATTAGAAACTATCTTCCTCAAGGTGGGCGTATCTATGTTTAAGTAGAAAACAAGCATGACCATTATATATGTAAACTCTAAAATCATGGCCATAAATAAGATCATAGCCACCGAGAGATATATATAGTAGCTTTATTACAAGAACAACCAAAACTATGAAGTGAACAATATGGTTCTCCATGGTATGGATCCACTATAGAATAGTGGTATTGTAATCAAACTTAGTCAATAGCATCAATGAGGTATGTTATTAAAACGAAAGGTCTTCAATGAAAATTTGTTGCAATATATGAATCTACATTATTTGAATCTATGTGTTGTAGTCAACCATGGAGAAACTTCTAGCCAATAGTCATTGATTAATATGTCCCCAAAAAGCAAGATAGGCCACCGTTGATCATAATGGACACCAAACTAAATAACACATTGTAAAAAATATGACTAAATGGTGTCAAAACACTTCTTAAAACTAAATGACTAAGGGCCATTGATGAAATCCCATTTTTAAGTGCTAGGCAATTTCTTACTAATGACTATAAATCCAAATGTACTATAAGGGTATTTATATATCTAGTTCCTATAATAAAATGGCTCAATGTTGATAAGAATAGATCCATTAGAAGGAGTCCATAAAGATTCCCACATTAACCAGTAGAAATATGATAAAGATATATGGTCTTATTGATATCTAAGATAGTGACTTTTCAGAGAACATATAACCAAGTACAATATCTATTTTTTTAAACGGAAATGGGTTGGTGCAAGGTAATGATACCCACTCATGATGCATTAGTTGAAATGGCATGCTGGAAAAACATAAATATGATCAATAAAATGAATTATTAGAGGTACCTACAAAACTTTTTAGAATTAGATGTAAAAATATGAAATGTAGACAATCGGATTACCTTCCAGAATATATAAATTTTATTTATGGAAAGTAGGTATAACTAACCCATAATGTCGTTCTCCTAAGATTGATATGTTATTTTTTCTCTAAAACATAATGCATATGTTTGCGTTGGTCAACCGCTTTGGTATTTAAATTGTCAAATTTTGTGAAAAAAATATGTAGAGTCATGGGTAATAGGCAGATCTTGTGCAACACTATTTTTCCAATATTTTAAAAGTTAAATTTATATATATATTTTAAATTAAGAAAGTCGATGAAAATCTAAAAGGGCATGGTCAATCCTTGGTCCACCCTATTACGGTATTAACATAATTAATCAACTTTATTTTAGTTTGTAGGTATTCTTGTATTCTTGTGCGGGTTCTTTTTTCTTTCTAAAATAGGTGTTCCATTCAAAAGTTATAGTCGAAATAAATGACCTATGTTTTATACAAATTTGACACAAGTGCAATTAAAAATAGAAAATAATAACAAATTTATCAAAAATATATATAGTTACAATGTGCACACAAAGCTCGACAAGTGTGCATTTTTATCAGTAGTGCACAAGTGGAGCATATGCAGAACGAAGGGTGAAAAACCTGAAGTTATATAATTGAGTGTGTTTTGCTATAACTTAGTCTGAACCTTGAGGTTTGGGAATCTAAACCTAGAACCAAACTTTCAAGGGTGCAAAAAAAATAAAATTCAATCGCACTTATACATACTAGTAGGTACATGTATTAGCATGCACACGTACTACTGCATACAAGTTGTTTTGCTCCCTCTGTTTTCTTTCTCTTCTTCTCCCTTAACCCTCCCTCCATCTATATAACCCCACTCCCCATCCCTCTTTATAATCCCACCCTCCCTCTTTCTTCATATCCACCCAATCCCTCCTCTCTCTTCATATTCACCCAATCGACCCTCTCTCTTCCTCTCTACCCAATCCCTCTTCCCTCCCTCGCCCCCTTTCTCCTTAAGCACAAGGGTTAGGAGTTTTAGGCATACATTTCCATGAATAACACCTAAATCCATGGTATAGGATCTCTCAAGGCTAGCCTTGATTCTAGGTATGAATATATTTGTGGGCATTCAAAGGTCTTGGAGTCTAGGTATGAGTGTTTCAGCTCTATACATGGTAGAGGGATATGACTTGTGATTTATGCCCTAAAATAAGAAAGTAATCATTAAAGTTCAAGGATGATGCCTTAGTCCACTACACACAACCTCTAGCATACCGTTCTCTACGAATATCAATACTAATGATATTAGGAATGTATGATCACTAGGTATAGGTCTAAGGGTCCTAGATATGGTTGAGAGAGAAAATTCAAGGCTTATTCCATAATGAAGATGATAGAAATCTAGGCTCAAGATCAATGCCTAAAAAAAAAGACCTCCTAAGGGGTTATGAGCAGCATTATGATTTTTGAGAAGAAGGTATGAGTCACAGGGCCCTGAAGAAGTTCAAGGTAGGAAACGCATTGGTCCCTAAAGGATAATTTTTCACATCCAAAGCCAAAAACAATGTCGTGAACCAACACACATGACATCCCAAGAGAATCCTTCACCTTTGAGTTAGAATATTAGCACCATTAGTATCTTTGGTAAACTAGGTAATGATCTCAAGGTTTGGAGCGATATTAAGCAATGAAACATAGACATCATGCCCAAAAAGTAGCCCCTAGGGATCAATATCCATCAACAAGGACTTAAAACTACCACATGTGTCTTATTTATGGAATTGGTCTTTTAGTGGAAATACGAGAACCATTAAAAACAATTTACCACTAAGGATGGGTCGTGGTGCCATGGACATTGTTAAAGGAATAAACCCAAGCCCTTTGACTTAAAAAATCCTTTTAAGCATCCAAATGGAAGAAGAATTCGTTAGACCACCACCAATGGTTTCTTGAGAGTATCATCTACCTATAACTTAGGTTATGGGAACCATGTGGAGGTTTTAAGCACATGGTGTAGGTTATGGTTCCTTGACCATGGGAAGTATACAAAGCTCGAGCCTTATGTGTTAGAGGTGTATTCTAGGAATCAAAGGACATCGACAAGGCCTTAAAGCACCAAACGAGCCATTTATATGAGACCTATGGCCTCTCTGAGAGGATATGGGATCAATTAAAAGGTTTTTAGTACTAGGATTATGTCATGGAAACATATACATGGAAGGGGCTAGAAAGCTAAGCCTTAGGCCCTAAGAGAAGATTTTAGGCATCTTTGTCAAAGAATGTCACATTGAACTACCACACATCATATCTTGAGTTTATCCTTGCACTTTGAGGGTGCATCACAGGGTGTTCACTTAGTGAATTTGTTGCATAGGACGATCGTTTGCAAGATATTAAAGAATATCCCTAATTTCATTAAATATTGGAAAATGCCTCCCAAAATTGTATTGTTGAAACCCCCTCCCAATATACCTTTCCAATTAATAAAATTGCTAGTTTTACTATATATTGTAGGCATCCATATTTATCAACCCATTTTAATACCCCTTTTATACCATATTATCAAATTGTAACAAGAAGTAACCCTAATGCATCTTAGGATAATAAAACATTATGCTAAAAAAAACAGTATAATGCTAATAATGATCCCACCAGGATTGCATGGGAGGCTGATCATTTTATAGCATTGGATAATGGAAGACCCACCAAATAGTAATGGGGAGTAAAGGACAACCTAATAAAGAGATCAATGTAACAAAGAATGTAAAATACTGATAATCTAATAGTCAGTGCAATTTGCAGAAAATATGAGAATTGCAAATGTTTCACACACTACAACCTACCAATCTACCAAGTTTATATCATGTAAATACAAGTATAGCCATAGAGAGCTCATGTTTTCTATAATCTTAATAAATTAAATTCCATAAAAATGCAAAATTGAAACCCACTCATGGATGGACTTTCGTGCCTTCCTATCAAAACAAACATCATTGATGTTTTAACTCCAATGAACATATAAAAATTCCTCTTACTTTCCAATAAAACCTTATGATCATGTGCATAACTTGGATTAGGTCATTCACAAGATGCAATGAATTTCCTCCACTTCCTCTACATTTATTATTGCAATCAAGGGAATTATTGAACATTTAGTTACCTTTTCTTGGGTTATACCTACGTTTTTTTACCTTTACAGGAGAGGGAAAAATATACATAGTTAAGTTTCAAGCATGCAATAGTTATAATGATACACAAATGGTGAAACATAAATGATACCATTTCATGCTAGAGATAACACACGGTATTTAAATAAGGAATTAGATTTTCACCAATGTGTATGTCAGTTCTAACACAATATTAAGACGGATACCTTGCATATAAGAATTGAAATTACAGTTTTGAATGTGACAAATATAGCTCAATCTAACAACTATTCCTACCTAGGAATGTGAAAATGTTAAAGAAGAATACAAAAAGTTGAAATAAATAATTAGTTAAGAAATATTGATCTAACTTTTCTTGTTTCTAGTGAGGCAAGAAAGATGGATCTCACTTTTCTTGGTGGTCATGGAGGAAGGTTTGATTGAATCTTAATACCCACCTAAACCCCAACCTAAAAAATCATTCTAAAAAGAATACTTTATAAGTTTAGTTATTTGGAGGTATAAATCCAACCCATAATTTGGAGGTTATTCCTCAACAGAAGTTACAACTAATATGTATCCATCCCATGATTTGGAGGTATGAATCTAGCTTGTGATTGGGAGGTTGTCCCTTAGAAAAAACTAGGAGTAATATGAATCCAACACATGATTTGGAGGTCTGAATTGAGCCAATGATTTGGAGGTATGAATCCATTGCATGATTTGTAAGTTATTCCTGAGCCCACCTAGATAAAATAACCCCCAATATTTATATTACTATGTCAAATTAACCCCCCTGCTTAACCCATTAATACGAGGCAATATAATTTTGAGGCTTCTAGGAGTATTCAAATCCCCAATATGAATGAGAATGATATGATATTTCCTTTCTAGTGAACCCCCAGTGGGGTGGATATGGGTACTGTTAACAGTTTTGTAGCACTAGGTACAGGTGTGAAGGTGTTAACCATGGTTGGTGAAGGAATCTCATGAATTAGTCTCTTATAAAGAACAATATGGGGCTCAAGGTTCTAACATGATTCCTTGAACTACCATAAATGAATTTTTGAGCGGATTTGTAGTCCTCAAATGGGGATATGGGTAGCATTAAACAATTTTTAGCACTAAGTATGCATGATAATGGGATTTTAAAACATGTTTAAGGGAGAAATATTGGGTATTAAGTCTTGAAGGAAGCATGAAAGAATCTAAATCCATGGATGACACATTGAAACACCAAAGAGTACCTTTCCAAGGTATCCATGGACTTGAAGTTGGTATATTGTTGCCACTAGGAGTTTCTTAATACCAAGTATTGGTGTTCAAGACTTTGGTGGGATCTATGACCTTCAAGAGGGGATATGGGATCCATGTGGAGCACAATATATGTGCTCGAGATGTGGAACCAGCTTAATTAAAGTTCATAATTACAATTGAAGATGTAGTTGGAATAGGTTCTCCTACTACCTTGTTAGATTTTAACAATTAGAAGGGATTTAGAAACAAAATATTGGTTCTATATGCAACATGGGACAGTCCACCAAAAATAATAGTAGGGAAGGTGGTTATATTGGAAAAAAATGTATATAATATGAGTGTTTTAGATTCTCTATTCTTGAAATCATATAGACATCGACATTTTTCATAAATTAGATATTAGTGCAAACATATAACCCTATATCTTTCTTTTTTGTTTTGAATAGAAAATTATTGTTTTCATTGCAAGTGTTGGTACCAGAATCTACCCCATGAAAATGTTTACATTCCGGAAGCATGTAAGTAAAAGGGACACCAAATTTCACTCATAAACCCAACATCTTTTCATCAAAGCACTGATTGTTTGTGTCAATCTGATCAATTTCTCATTGTTTCAAACTTCTATCCTAGCTAGTTTGTAATGTACATATATGGCCTTTGTTCTCTTGGTCTACCTTTGAAAATGCCTTTAATTCTTATCAAGATTGTTGAAGCCCTAAAAATATTGTGCATACTTAACTGAAACTATCATGAGTTTCATGGTTCATGCTTTCCACATTCTAAGACTCTCATGAAGTGAAAGTCTATTCCTAAATGCCAAATTGATTTTGTTCACTTTTACCCAATGTTACGGAGAAAACTTCCTATGGCTTGGGGTATACCACAATAGACAGAGTAACCACAGAAATCAATCCCTTCCCAATATGCAATAGAAATAAAACATCTAACACTAAAGGATCTTGAAACATACCTTACTCCGGATGGTTGATGTAGATCCCCGTTGAGCTTTTCCAATCCCTCTTGTGTTAACAATTTACTCTCTCAACAATTAGCAAACAAGACAAGCATGCTATATAATTGTGTTAGACCTACTCTAGCATATATAATCAATAATGTATAAGCAATTAAAAGCATCCATGGCTTCAATATTCATTTAAATGCACATCATTGGACAGGAAAAGATATTTCTATTAATATAAATCAAAGATTACAAGAATGACAACCTCTGTTGGCACGTCTGCGAACCGGAGAAACTGTGTCCTCCACCTGGGCATCCACCACCTCAATCCTCCATCTCTCGATGGCAGGCTCACAAGAAAAGGCAAGCTTGGGAATAACACAAAGTGCTCCAAGGGACAAAGGGATGCAGACTCAAGTATAAGCTACAACAACAATGGACTATAGTTTTCTTTCTCTTCAATTCCTCTCCTTTCAATGTATCCAAAGGGTTCCTTATATAGTGCTTCAATGGGGTAATGGAAGGTCAAATTCGAGCGATCTCAAGGCATATGGAAGGCCAAGAGACAAGTGACTCAGATCCACATCACGGAAAACTCCAAAACTATTTGTCCTTTTGCACACATCTCAACGTACACGGGTTTAAGGGTCATATCTGCATATATACGCGAGAAATGGTTTAAAAGTCGCGTATGGAAAATAACATGTATTTTTAGGGATGATCTTGGAAACATAAAAGGTACAAAAATGGTCCATGGGGTCCAAAGAGTCTACAGAGGGATAAGGAAGGCCATAAAAGTGTGATCGACCATGTGTGGTAAAATCAATTGTAACAGATGCCCCCTAATGTGTGAGGTCAGAGGGGTGATACGATGGTCGAAATAGATTATAAGTCCATCCGAGAAGTGGATTGATGAAGAACTAGGTGGAAGAACCAGCCATCCAACAATATAGTACAAATATCTCTGCATATGACTGCAAGTACATACAGTAGTCCCAGATACATAAGAGTACAATGGCTATGAATACACATGATACAAAATATGACATGTGTGGTAATCTCCATGTACAATATATATAGATCAGAATCTCCATGATGAAGATATACAAAGGGTCATGATCTCCATGAAAGATGAATATATACAATGGATCAAGATCTCCATAATGGTTGAAGATATCTGACATACACTGGAATCAAGTCACGAGAGCTGAAATCTCATGAACACTGGCATGAATAAGGAGGTAGCATATCTAGAATGCCACCAATCTGGAAAGTCTTCTACACAAACCGCTATGAGTACGTGTCCTACTACATGAATAAAGGTGTCGAGGTCGAACATAGTAGTCCATCGTATGATTACCGGTCATTGATGTATACCGTTAATAGACACGAGATCACCCATCGATAATGAAAATGGGAATCAAGGTACTAGAGTGCAATCTACCAAGTGTGAATAAATGTGTTGAGGTTTCCCATGAACATGAACAGGCATATAATGCTGAAATATAAAGCTTAAAACATAAAACATACTAATATGCATAATCCTTCATATAGATACTGGAAGCAACCATACGTTCATTCAAGCATACCACATGTTCATCATATTCATTAATCAATAAATATAAATGCATAGACAGAATAGTCAAGAATAATCATCTTAAAAATAATTCATCCCGCAACTAGCTATGTCACTGCAACGTTCCACCCAACCATAGGCCAGCATGCTCATCAATATCTCAGCAACACTGCCACCCTCGAGCTGGGCATGATTCCTCAAGGAATAAGGGTCAAAGCAGGCTTACACATAGCCAAGGTACAAAAATCATCCAAGCCCACACAGTAGGGTTTATCAGGCCATCAAAGAGCTAGGAAAGGATAAATGCTGAGCGGGTGGCCTCAATGGAGAGCTAACGATGCCTACACTAGATTTAATCAGACTTCTAAGACATCCACAAACCCATCAAAAGGAATCAGTCCTTTGTCTACTTCACAATCCATCAGGCCCTGAATTCCCTTTCCAATACTGTTCAAGTGTTGTGGAGAAGAAAGCCAGCAGTCTAACTCTTTTTGAGTGCCTCCAAATGCCAGTTTTCTCAAGCATACCCAACCTCTAATCCTACTCTCAACATTCCAAATACCAACCATTGCATACCACAGTAAAAAAAACAGTTCACAACTCAGTGCAGAAGGTAAATACAATAGGGTGACAACCCCAAACATAAAGGTGAACACAACTCAAGTCAACAAGACGACTCAAAGTTGTTCTTGGCCCTAGCATGGCCAAACAACTCAGTAGCAACCCCAAAAGGTACTTGCATACACAGCAACCCAAAACCAGAGGAAGACAACAACCCCAATCTCACAATGAAACAATGGCAACATTACACAGTCCACAAATGGGAAAGAAGCCAAACTCACAACATGGACAGGGGAAACATAAACAAAAACCATAATCGGCAACATACACAACCACAATCGGTAAGGATACATACACCTACCACTGAAACCAATATGGAACACACAGGCACATAGCCCCGAGCGTGAATGGCTCCTGCACAAAAAAAACCCTGAGTGACAGCAATAATTTCTCCAGTTCCCTGCATGAGGAAAAACAACGCAGAATCTCCTGTGCCTAAGAAAGTGAGAGGATGACTCTCTATGTGAGGATGGGAAAAGCGATGGAGGATATCCAAAATGGTGTGCATGAGGAAGTATACCTCCTTGTGTGAGAATGAGTAAAAACCCAAAATTGTGATTGCCAGAGTGGGAAAGTGGAGTGAAAAGGAAAAATGGAATGTCGCTTATCTGCCCCCAGCGATGTGAAGAGGAAGATTCCGCTAGTGGAGTGGAAATGTGGGTAAGGGACTGACAGTCCTACCACACCCACCACTACTCAGCAATAACTGCTCCCAACTAACAGACAGTAGAAGTCTAAATGGGTGGCCGACACATGGCAACTCCCAATGACCCCCACGGGTTGGACAACCCCCCGCTCAACCTTAGGAATCATGCCCTTTTCATTTAGTGTTGCACCGTCATAGCTGGCTGTAGGTTTATTTTAATTGATGTGCATATTTACTTGATGACCAAAACTATAATGTGTCAGATAGCATGATATACCATTGGCAACGATCCCTATTGCCGAAACATACACAACCAAATCGATGGTGGGGATTTTTCCTTTAGTTCCACACCATGATTAATTACAATATCTACATCATGTATCTTTTAATGCAAATGGGGTCAAAACCGGGACATTACAATCCCCTCCCCCTTGGAATAACACCGTCCTCGGTGTTCCAATACATAGGAATGCATACACAATCTGCACATCAAAATTTTGCAGATCTATCCCATGTTCAATTATTTACTTTGAACTTTCAAAACCAAGCCCCTTGGCTTCCATGAGCTTCTCCTTCTGGTTCTCATCTTTCGGCTCATACCCAAGTCGAGGAACTTTGTGGCTGCCACCCCCTTTATGTTCCCTCGTTGGGAAGTCCCGACATAAATGATGTCCTTCGCATTTCCAACATTTCGCTGGCTGCTTCATCTTTACCTGCTCAATTTCCTTTGAGTCTTCATGCCTGGAATGTTTCTTAACGGATTACTTGGATGAATGTCCCATCATTGATCCACTTTCCTTGCCTTTACGGATTTCCCCAAGAAGGATTTTTACCTCCTTTTGCAAACCAATAGAGTCTTGCAAAATCTGGTGGTTCATATCATTCTCCCTTTTTTGTATCTTGAGCATCTCTCCAATATTCTCTTGGGTCCTGGAAATCATTTGAAGGAGACTTCCAGCCAAGTACAGTAGCTTTTGGTCTGCTTCCATGATCAATGTGCACCACTGGATTTCACTTTTCTCACCTGTGAAATGCACCTTTGAATTTCTATCAGACCAAGAATAATATAGGCATTAAAATCAGTCAATTAATTGCCCAATTGGCATGATAGTCCAAGTCTCATCAAGGAGACTTTCATATTTTTCATGCCTTCCCAACAAGCACATGAGCTCATTCATGTCCATTCTTGGGCAGGGAATTAACCATTCCAGCATTGACAATTTACGTTAAGAAAATACACACATTCCATTTTCAGTCATACATGCATTCGACAATATTTTGTTTTCACAATGCATATATATATATATATATAATCAAAAGGGCAAGAGAGAGCACCAAGAGTTTTTATCCTCTTTATTTTGTTCCATCCTGGAACCCACACCACCGTTGTGTATTTTCATGCTCTCAGCATCTTTCACTTCACTGTGAATGTTGGACCAATCCCTCTTGGTCATGACACTTAGTGTCTCCGGTCTATTTTAGACCTCTCAACCATGGAGCCTCCCCACATGGTTTGTCTCGGCTGCTAGGACCTTCACAGTCATACTAGCACCTTTTTCATTACTACTCATTTTGAGCTCTTCAGGACAGTCACATGTCCACATGCACCCCTAAGATGCTCTCGTAGTCCTCGCTCCCAGCGATACCTATATGCAGACATTGAATAGATTCACATGTTTAGTTTATTCTCATCGGTTTTTATCTCTAAAACAAGAACTTAAAACATCATAACCAAATCATATACACATGTATATTCATAAGCAAGATATTGCAAATAATCCAATACTTATTTGTATTGTGCATTTCCTCGTTGGTACACAGGATCCTGCTTCGCTTTGCAAGCCTTGGGATCGCCTATGGACTTGGATGTTAGGTCAGCACACAGGCTGCTTCACAACATCCTTATATATATATATATATATATATATTAGGCATAGTCAAGCCAACCTTCAGTTGGGTTTGTCAGAGCGTCAACAAATCGCCTGCACTTATATCAAAAATACACTTATATCAATAATGCACTTATATCAACAATACACTTATATCAACAATGCACTTATATCAAAAACCAATCATCATCCAAGCCAACACAGTTGGGTTTATCGGGCCATTAACAGCAACACATGCACTTATATCAACAATAAATGACCATTTCTAGGTTTCATTTCCAGTAGTGAGATCTAATTCCACTACCCCATATCACACAAGAGACCACTCCCTTCTCTGAGTTGACAGTCCCTCGGGCATGTCTCCTTCTCTGTGCTCTTTAGTAGAAGGTAGGATGAGCTCAAGCCATTGTCTATTTAGTTTACAATACCAGACTACATCTATTTAGCCTGACAACACAAGCAATATAAGCATATTCGTTAGCGTTAATGCTCTAAAACTGTAACCACATTTCACATCATTCACTATCAAGTATTGAGACACCAGGAGTGCATCCACTCCCTAGGGTGTAATCAAAATTGAAAAAACCCTTCCATGATCTGGCATCAGAAATGTGTGCACCTTTTTCCGGTGTGTGCCATGTAGGCCCTATGCATACTCAAGCAATCTTCCATAATGGAAACAAAATCAAAACATGCTCTGCATATTGAATTTAACAATTTGACATGCATATTCTTAGCTAGGGTCACCGAACACTTATCCATTTGTCGAGGTAGTATTCCCTCGTTAAGGAGGAATGGGGGATCCCTTCTCTGAGTTGATAGTCCCTCGGTTTGCCATCCCAACTCCTCTTTTGATTTCGTATCCACACATGTCTTACTGACATAATCTATACCATCTCACTCATGTTGCTTACCAAACATGTAGTGTCGATAAGACATTTCCAAAATGTCCAATGGAGTTTCACTCGAAACCCATTTCCAAGATAAGGGGAACCCCCCAACAAGTTTGGCTTCTGTAGGCCATCACACATGATCTTCCTGCAATGTGTACCCCTGGCACATTCATCAAGTAGCCAAATAGTCAATCATTATCTGATAATACAATCCAAATTGATTGTTCCATAACCAAGCAATGACATTAGTAATTGAGTTCAATAGGAATTTGCAATTCTGTTTACTACAGAAATTGATTTTCTTGGAAATGAGGTGATCCTCATTTGTGGGTCTCTTGTAAGCATCACTACTATGCCCATTATAAGTTTATGTTTACTAGTATAACATGAACACTCACTTACAATGCGTCCTCCTGACACAATCTTATGCAAGCCAATAGTGATTAGTAGTTGTCAGCAATTTCTTAAATCTGAAATTCACAAATTCAAATTTAACAACCCATTATGCATACAAACTATTTTCATGGCCATGAGACTTTTCTCATAAGGTTTGGCTCTTTCACATGGTAGATTCCGACATTTGTCATGGTCTTAATCTCATTTTCATGCTCCAAACAATCTACTTGAAACCTGAACTTCAATTAGCCAAACACTTGGTAAGTCTGGATGCATATAACCTTTTCATTGCTACAACCATGACTGTTAGTTGTTAATCACATCAATACTACTAAAACTCATTTACTCCATGCAATCATTATCGTTTACTCATTTACTCCACGCAATCAGAATTTATAAAATTCAAATACTTTTAGTTGTTAATCACATCAATACTACTAAAACTCGTTTACTCCACGCAATCATTATCGTTTACTCGTTTACTCCACGCAATCAGAATTTATAAAATTCAAATACTTTTAGTTGTTAATCACATCAATACTACTAAAACTCATTTACTCCATGCAATCATTATCATACTTTAAATTACAGGGTACAGTCACATCATTTATGCAATTAAATGAAATGTTTAGATACTCCTTACTTCACAAGCATATCATTTGTACCACCTTGCTCTTCCATAGAGCATTTCCGGCAGCCAATTGATCATGACTACCCTCAGTCATGCACTTACTATCTTGCATTCATAACAACTCTTGAAATGGTTCCAGAATTGTCATCAATTCATCATTTCAATCATTCGTTATTCATAATATCACATGCACTATCTCAATGCATTCATGCAATGCATCACAACATTTGCACCCATACTTATGTAATTAGTTACTCACACCCTTCATATGCATCCATTCAATGCATAACTACAAGATTTATAAAATCTTTTAACACATATCCACTCAATGTTACCTTGCATTGATTCAGGAATACTATGTATTCAAACATACCATGCATGGCCTAACCATGACTATTTCATATAGGATGCGTGACTATAATCAAGATCATCAGTGCTTACTTTCCTTGGGCTACTAAGCTCATAACAACATATTACAGGCATGACACATTTCTATATGATTGCAGTATAAAATCCAAATACCCACAAGATATGAGACCTCTTTCTTTTACCACTCCATGCAATTGTCATAATTAAACCCTTACCTTCATGGGTCCTACTTAAACCCTTGACATTACCAGTTTGGTTGGTCCTTTGCTGGAGATTGCAAAATTTGCTCACCAACTTTTGATTCTGGAATTGTTGCTTTATCCCTTTCTTCATAGGGTTGCTAGTCACATTCATCAACATTAGCAACATACTCAACCATTTCCATGTTGTCATTGGTTTTTCCACTAATTCCAACACCAATGCAATAATTATCATTAGTGGCTCATTATAAATGTATAATTCCTGCTATTCATACCAACATGTAATATCCTATGCATGCAAGGAATATCCTCATACATTTCATGTATAAAACTTGTAATCATAATTAGTAAGGCAGGGTTTAAGGAAATTTACCCTTTTCAAGTCCCTTATCCTTGCATAGAACTTCCTCTTCCACACAACAACTGGTTTGACTTCATGGTATTGCTACTTCTAGAATGAAATTCTCGGATTTGTCCATATTGACAGCAACACATTTCTCTTTCATGTAACCACTAGCAGTTTTCTGTCCCACACTCAATATCTAGTGACTCTCCCTTGTTCCCTGCTGGATAAGCTTTCCAACGCCTATCCACATGCTTCATTCTGACCTCGGGTGTGAAAACCACATCATTTCAAAAATGATGGCAAAATACACCACTGAATTTTGGGTCTGAAATGCGAAGTCCAGCCACCCAGGGTTTTCTTCCTTTTCAGTCCTAAAACTGCTGAGAAATTCACTGCAAAACCCACTGGAACACTAGCTAGAATTGCTGAAAATTCTGGCATGTTGGACTTGAAGTGGTCTAAGCTCCCGATCTACATCGACAATGCCAAGGACTGTTCATCAGGTCCTTTCTTCACTACCATTCTAGGGTTTCGACCGCTAGAACATCTAATTTTCTCCGCTATATCAACGGGTTGTTTGTCTATTTCCTCCCCCTGTGTCGGCCTGTAGTGGTCTACTATTCCAAACTTCATCGACGAGAAAAATGACTAACCGTTGCATTGGTAGTTGGATGATCTGTACATCGGGTGGCTAGTTGTCTATGCTTCTACAACAGTGGCCAATTGATCCTTTCAAGATTTCCACAGATCACAGTTTTGTCGTCTGTCGGAGCGACATCCCGCTGTGGCATTGGACACTTAGTCCCCTAGATGTCCGCAACCACAGTTCATCAATGTTGAACCTTTTTCGATCGCCGATCTGATCCACTAATAACTTCTGCTCGACGATTTGAAGCACAACTTAATTGGCATCGGAAGTCGGCACCTTTATCCATCGGATTAGTGCTCTAGAATTCCGCAACGACGATGCTCGAACCACTAATTCCTTCTGATGTTCATCGAAAACCTATACAACTAACATTTTCCGATGGCCGATGAACACTTGGAAAATTCAGGAATTTTCTCCTTGCATCGGATCTTCCTTCAACTATTCATCAGCAATGTCAACAACTATTCATCGCCGATGTCAACAACTATTCCTCTCTGATCACCAATGATTTCATTCCTTAAAAAAAAAATTTGGGAATATTTCACTCCGTTGGCTATCAGAATGACTTTATTCTACGGCATCGGTGGTTGAAGCCACTATCCATCGGAAGGATAGTCCACTAGCCAGCCGCAATGGCAGGCGCACAATCAGCTAAATGTTTCTGATGTAGCCATCGACAGTTCCATCATCTAACTTCCACTGATTACCGATGGTCTTAACACTTGGACAAATTTCTGAAATTTTTGGTGCCCCCATCATCTAATCATCGGTGATGAAATCAACTAACATCCACCGATCGCAGATGATCGGACTTAGAAAAATTTTTCCAAAATTTTATTTCCTTCATCTTTTCTCCTCTGTCTTCCACCGCATCGGCCATTGGAACGACTATCCTCTGTGGCATCGTCGATCGGGGACTCTATCCATCGAAAGGATAGTCCTCTAGCCATCTGCAATGGCGGCACAAGATCATCTAACCTATTTCGATGTAGTCGTCAAACTTTTTGCCACGTCGGCAACTTGAGCATCTAGGCATCAGCGATGCGATCAACTAATCATTGTCGATCGCTGATGATTCCATTACTTCAATTTTTTTTTGAAATTTCTCTCCGCTGCAGGTGAGATTCAGGCTAACACTTCTGCGGTGTCAGAAGACCTTCACATTTATTCCTTCGATGGGCCAACAGATGACGAATGCGATTCCTTCCGCAATATTCTTCTGATTGCTGTATGTCGGGTGACCTTCAGAATATCTTTTCCGCTGCATCGGAAGACCTTCTCACAAAGTTTTTTGATGAGCCGACAATTGCACTTCAAAATTTTTTGTGAATTTTCCTGTCATAACCCATTTTCTCCTGGTTTCTTCTGGGCAATTGGCAACCTTCCTCTGCTAACTGATCTTTCGTGGCCCTCTGAGGCCCAAATGCTGCAACATAAGCTCTCTCACTGCATCTTCATGGCCCATTTAGGCCCATGCTGCAACCTTTAGCTCTAATACCATAATGTAATGTCCCCAACCCTCTGACCAATGAGAGGACGCTACCAAACAAACAAAAGCCTCCAGGAAAATAGCCCCATGAAAATGAACAGGCATATAATGCTGAAATATAAAGCTTAAAACATAAAACATACTAAGATGCATAATCCTTCATATACATAGTAGAAGCAACCATACGTTCATTCAAGCATACCACATGTTCATCATATTCATTAATCAGTAAATATAAATGTAGAGACGGAATAGTCAAGAATACTCATCTTAAAAACAATTAATCCTGCAACTAGCTACATTGCTGCAACGTTCCACCCAACCATAGGCCAGCGTGCTCATCAATATCTTAGCAACACTGCCACCCCCGAGCTGGGCACGATTCCTCAAGGAATAAGGGTCAAAGCATGCTTACACATAGCCAAGGTACACAAATCATCCAAGCCCACACAGTAGGGTTTATCAAGCCGTCAAGGCGCTAGGAAATGCTAAATGCTAAGTAGGTGGCCTTAATGGAGAGCTAAGGATGCCTACACCAGATTTAACTAGACTTCTAAGACATCCACACACCCATCAACAAGAATCATTCATTTCTCTGCTTCACAGTCCCTTAGGCCTTGACTTCCATTTCCAATACTCTTCAAGGGTTGTGGAGAAGAAAGCCAGTAGTATAACTCTGTCTGAGTGGCTCCAAACACCAATTTTCTCAAGCATACCCAACCTCTAATCCTACTCTCAAGAGTCTGAAGACAAACCATTGCACACAGCAGTAAAACAAACAGTTCATAGCTTGATGCCGAAGGTAAAGACAATAGGGTGACAACCCCAAAGGAAAAGGTGAACACAACTCAAGTCAACAAGACAACTCAGAGTTGTTCTTGGCCCTAGCGTGGCCAAAACAACTCAGCAGCAACCCAAAACCAGGGGAAAACAATAGCCCCAATATCACAATGAAACGATGGAAACATTACACAGTCCACAAATGGGAAAGAAGCCAAACTCCCATCATGGATAGGGGAAACATAAATGCAGACCACAATCGGCAACATACACGGCCAAAATCGGCAAGGAGACATACATCTACCACCAAAACCAGTATGGAACACACAGACACACAACCCCGAGCGTGAATGGCTCCTACACCTGAAAATATTGACTGGCAGCAATAATTTCTCCAGTTCCCTGCGTGAGGAAAAATAACGCAGAAATTCTTGTGCCTGAGAAAGTGAGAGGACGACTCTCTATGTGAGGATGGGAAAAATGATGGAGGATATCCAAAACGGTGCATGTCAGGAAGCAAAACTCTCCGCGTGAGAATGAGCAAAAACCCAAAACCATGAGTGCCAGAGTGGGAAAATGGAGTGAGTGGGAAGAATGGAATGTCGCTTCTCTGCCCCCAACGACGTGAAGAGGAAGAGTCCGCTGGTGGAGTGGGCATGTGGGAAAGGGACTGATAGTTCTGCCACACCCACCACTACCCAGCAATAACTGTTCCCAACTAATAGACAACTGACACATGGAAACTCCCAATGACCCCCACGGGTTGGAAAACCCCCCCTCAAGCTTAGGAATCATGCCCTTTTCATTCAACGTTGCACCGTCGTAGCTGGTTGTAGGTTTATTTTAATTGATGTGCATATTTACATGATGCCCAAAACTATAATGTGATGGATAACATGATATACCATCAGCAACGATCCCTATTGCTGAAACATACACAACCAAATCGATGGTGGGGCTTTTTCCTTTAGCTCCACACCACGATTAATTACAATATCTACATCATGTATCATTTAGTGCAAACAGGGTCAAAACCGAGACATTACAATTCCTATCACCTCATCAAATTTCATCAATGTATGGCTTAGTTAAATATACATTATGAAGATGTTTGTATATTCATTAGAAGGGGATGATCGTGAATGGTATTGATCCTTGCCTCTTTCTAGCATACCTTCTTTAAAATAATTTCATATAGCATTCCATCATCGATGTGAAAGGATTTTTTTCTCGGGAACTTCTTCTTGAGCATTGTTGTGAGGAATTTCCATCGGATATTTAGCATGATTTTTCTTCTAGTAGTGAGGATGGACATGAATATATTCATAAAAATATAGACAAGAATGAAATATTTTCTATTTCTACTTTCAAAGAATATTTTCAAGTTATAGTTGATGGTAATAGCGATGATTGTGTAACTAAGAATGCTCTAGAACTTTCTCTTTATGTACCTGCTATTTCAAACTCAGATAAATAGGATTATAGTGTCGAGGAAGAAGAAGATGATTTATTATCAGATGTATCTTTTTCTAATTATGTTTTACAACATGAGGTTTTTCAAAATTCATATATTGAATTTGATAATCATAATACTTTAAATACATTTGGTACCAATCTGAATGTTTTTAATATTGATGATTATGATACCGTTTCAAATATTTTTGAAGATCATATTGCTGATAATAATATGTAGAAATATTCATCCTTGTCATTAAGATTTTGTCATGTTGCTCCAATTTATGATGAATATAGTGATGATGATCTTGACATTCTAGAGCCCGATGTCTCTGTGATGACAGAATATGATCAATGGATTCATTAAGACATTCAATTTTTATCCATGAATAGCTCGAGACGGTATATGATAGTTATGCATCTGATCATAGTGAGGAATACATGGATCAGTTTGTTTATTCTCGAGATGACATTGTTGTTGTTGTTGTTCAAGAAATTTGAGAGCATATTCAGGATGACCTTGATGCCTTTGATTGCCAATGCCCGAATGATGTTTATGCTCTTTTTCTAGCAAAGCCCATGAAGTCGTTTTTGATCAATAAATGAGAGGAATAATGTGAGCTTTTGTATCGGATGGAGATGAAACACAACTGGAAGAATCCAGTGGCCATCTACATGGAGTTATGGTTTTCAAAAAATTTCATCCTTGCATAGTTTGGAATCAAAGAGGATTGTGATTGTAAGTATGCTTTGCAAATCAAATTTCTGCTACAAATGTTAAATTCTTCTTTGATTTTTATCTACATGTAAGAATTCCTTATAGTCGGTTGGATGTTATCATGGCTTCATTAGAATTATGATTACACATGATTAGCTTGTTTCTACCAGTTATAAGTAGGAGTAATCATAATAATAAGATTGCCATAAGTGCATGTAGATTCTTTTCAGTGTGTTGGTATGCAACAGTATTTTTCATTTCAGTGGTGTGTGTTTATAGTTTCAATTAAGTTGCATAGGTTTGGTAGAGATATGAATGACTCCACTAGCCCAATGGACTATGCCAACAAAAAATTGTGGTTGTTTGTAGAGCAAAAAGTATGCAAGGTTGGGTTCCACAAAAGGACTGAATGGGAAGGCACTTAGTTTGCATGTTCTTGGAGTCTTGCAGGGAGAATTCTATCCCCAACCAAAGCCAGATGTTGGTACCAGAATCTACCCCATGAAATATTTTACATTCCGTCAACATGCAAGTAAAAGGGACCCCAAATTGCACTCATAAATGGGCCAACATCTTTTCATCAAAGCACCGAATGTTTGTGTCAATCTGATCAATTTCTCATTGTTTCAAACTTCTATCCTAGCTAGTTTGTAATGTACATCTCCGGCCTTTGTTCTTCTGGCTTACATTTGAAGATGCCTTTCAATTTTTATCAATATTGTTGAAGCCCTAAAAATATTGTGCATACTTAGACAAGCCTCTCATGAGTTTCATTGTTCATGTTTTCCACATTCTAAAACTCTCATGAAGTCAAAGTCTAGTCCTAAATGCCAAATTTCCTTTGTTCACTTTTACCCAAAGCTATATATATATATATATAAACATATAATTTAGGGTTAACATTTACCTCAACTTTTATGAAGATATGGATCTTTGTCTTATTCTCCATATATATATATATATATAATTTAATTATTTTAAAGCTTTATAAAAAATCTTAAAATAATATTTTATGATTCTTTTTGTTAAAAAGTTTGCTTGGGTTAACATTTCGTGGACTTTAATGACAGTGTCATAGTTTCCATTTTTTGAACCCAGATTATAAAGTCCACATGTAGTCGAGCTTATTTTGTCATTTTTGACAGTAAGTTATTGTTTGGATATTGATTGCGGACTACTCATCATGCACCTATCCAGTTAGAAAGTTCTACTCTCAAAGCAATCATGCCAAGTGCCATGGAGTAATTCGACGAGTCCATTCATTGCATTGTAAACAACTACAAATGTAGAATAATGAAAATATTTTTGTGCTTTAGATGTGGGATAACTTCAATGCATACTAAATGATTTACCAAGAACACCAGTGCCTTGTCCAATTACCGAGAAATTGTTGAGGGGTAGTGTTTCTTCAAAAGAAAAAATGATGTCCTTGGTATTTATGTTGAATCAAAGGGCATAATACATAACTAGAGTGGGACCAATACATACATCAACAAGTGATGTAGTGTTTGTCTGATCCGACAGGAAGAAAATGGCCAGACCATAAAGGTCTATACATAGCATACAATGAGTGAGAACATAAATTTCTCCCTGAAGACAATCAGATATCTATCCAGAGAGCACAAAGGGAATCCAAAAGAATCCTCTAGAGAGGACCATCATCAAATACCGCAAAGAGGAGCCCAAGATCCGCTCCAAAAACAGTACCAAAAAGAGAGAAGGAGCCTTGCTATGGTACTAAAATAAATAAAACTCAAAAGATTTTGAAATCTCCATACTGAATGACAGAATCGTCATAAAACTCAGATATATGACAAAGGCCTGATTCCAGATCCATGGCCTCTTTGGAGAAGCCATCTGCAGTCTGATTGTGCTCTCTGTATACATGCTGAAAGTATAGTATGAGGAAATTTGGCATCATTTCTCTAATGGTCTCACACCAGTTATCGAGAACCAGGCATGTCAAAGCTGCCTTTCCCATGGCCTAGTTGATAATAACTAACGAATCTCCAAATATGTGTAGAGAAGGGAGCCCCAAAAAATTTTCCCAATATAGGAGAGCCTAGAATGCCAAGAGTTCATATTTGGTATTGGTGCTCGAACCACAGGGCCAATTTAATGTGTAAGGAGTGGACATTGCTGATAGTAATAAAAATGCAAGCCCCCCCTTCTCAGTTGCGGTTGCACCATCAAATAACCCCACCAGATAATCAAAACAAGGGTAAGGCCAATACTCATGGGTTTAGTTTTCCTCTGTAGAACTGGAAATCTATGGATAAGAAGATTTATCATGCTGATAAGGACACCCTGAGAAGTTCTAGAATCTTTAAAAATGGCCCTATTTCTAGCTTTCCAGATGCACCAAAATACAAAAAAGGGAATATAATGTTGGAGGGGATTATTTCTAGACTAGGATTCCAAAAGAGACCCAATAGAAGAATCTAAGACAGGCCATTTGTAGTGGTGAGAGCATCCTATAACTGCAAAAATGGATCTAGTAACAGAACAATCCACAAACAGATGATGAACAGAATCCTCGCCTGAGAGACACAAACCACAATGACCAATACCCTACCATCGTCTGGCCATCAGGTTATCCCAAGTTAAAACCTAATTTTTTAATGCCATCTAGACAAAGCATTTTGTGTTAAGAGGGAAGCATAGGCCCCACAACCCAGTCGATAAATTATCCATGCATGGGCTCAAATATGAGTTAACAATCAAATCGTAAGTAAGGGTAGTAGTTACCCTACCATTATTTTTGTTGTAATCCTAGATCAGTGAGTATGGATCCTTTCCCAGACAAATACCACCATTCTGCATACCCGAGATGTATGAATCCCATTCACACTTCCAATTACCCCCCAGCTCCAATTCATCGGTATATAACCACTGAGAAGGAGAGTCCACAAAGGGATTATGCGCATGATATAAGGACGTAATCCCAGAATCACCTAGGTAGCTTTTCAAATCAGGGTAAAAATGTATGCATAGAGAGACACCAATAACATGATCAGTAGCGATACGTACATCCAGTTCATTTCCTACCTTCCAACTAAGGTACCTTCCGATCCATGGAAGGGTCTTGATAAATCCATTTCAAACAATCGAGGAGTTCTTGAATAAGAAATTTTTATTCCTAAACCAATCAGCCAGAGACATCTCCTTGAGGTACTTCGTAGAGAGAACATGATGCCAAATACTTGAGACTTCAAGGGACTTCTAGAAATACTGAACCAATATAAATTCTTGATTCCCCAGCCCCCAAATTCGAGAGGCCTGGCCAGAGACTGCCAATCCACAAGATGGAATCTAAATCTATTCTTACAAGATCTACAGAGAAAGGAAAATATCTGTTGTCTCATCTTGTTCAAAATAGAGACCGGTATCGAAGCCATGGCAAGCCAATAGACATGTATACTTGATAGCAGAACTCTGATGAGCACAAGTCTACCTCCAAGGGAGAGAAAATTATAATTCCAATTCCCAATTCTTTGTTCAAATCACCTTGAAAGCTAGAGCCATTCCTTTACCCCATAACCAAGTGACTTGATATAATACCCTATATACTTAAACCCTAGATGAATGGGTTCAGCTTTATAATGCAAAATGAATGTTATCCATAATACCATCCTCCAATTCATTGAAAAGAAACCCATACTTGTCCACACTTATACACATACCTGAGGCAACACAAAGGTCTCAAGGATCACCTCAAAAGCCATCCACTCTAAAAAAGTACCAAGACCAAAATGCACAACATCATCGACAAAGAGCAGGTGTGTAAGGGTAAGTGACGTAGAAATTTTGATGCCCTTGATCAAACCACCAGCTTTGATATCTTTAATGAGCAGGATGATACCTTCTATAACTAGGATACACAAAAGGGAAGAAAGAGGGAAACCCTTCCTGACACCCCTCAAAACAACAAAGAAAACTGAGGGTGAACCATTGATGAGCAAAGAAAAGTTTGCTAAAGATATGCATCCCATTATCCAGTTCACACCCTAAAGGGGGATGCCAATCTGAAGCATAATGAGTCTCAAGTATGTCCAGTTAACCCAATCGAATGCTTTAACTAGGTCGAGCTTGAGTACTAGAGCACATATTTTTTTTTTCTTGATAGTATGTAAATATTCATGAGTGATGCCCACAGGTTCAATAATCTTCCTATTTTTTAGGAACCCAAACTGCTCAGGGGTAATGAATTTATCCAGGAATGGTTTGAGCCTCAGAGCAATGACTTTGGAAATTAGCTTGTAGGAGACCCTTTATCAATGGAAGGGTTGAGGGGTAGTTTACAAGGAATCACAGTTAAAAAAAGGATCTCATCGCCAATATAAAGCTTGAGCTTAAATGTATCAAGATCCCAAAAGTTCACATCCAGGAGATATATAAACGCCAAGCTCACACATTATCATACATCTATCCAAATCACCAAGTGTTGAATATGCCAAAGAAAGAAGTCATCGGTTTTAGATGTGTAGTTTGAATTCTAGATAAAAGACATGTTGAAGATAGTTTCAACTCTATTGAATATTGTGATACTATGTTTGTGTCAATATTTATGCCACAAATTGTTGAATCTTATCTTGGCAAATGAAACAACAACCACACTATGCATTTAATGGGTCTTGTAAATATCAAAGTGAACAGTTTAATTGAAAGTTGCAGTTATGAAAATAAAGGAAAGGACACAACAATGGATATTGTTGTTGTGGAATATCATCCATCGAAAAAAGATTAAATCTATCTTTAGGTACAAATAAATAATCCAAAACAATTCCACTAAGTCAGGAATAGTTCATATTTTTAGGCAGAAGATTGATCTAGAAGTTCTAACACTTGTCAATAGAAGATTCTCATCTACAGGATTAACCTTCAAATTCTAGAGAAGCATTTGAATCATTGTTAAATTTGAAGATAATTAACTTCACAAAACACAGAGCATATTTCGGGCTTATTTCCTGATTTCATGGTAACAATGGAATACACAAGTGGAAAAGGATTTGCAAATCAAGGATCAATTCCATATTTTAAAGGATCCATCTAGCGACTTTAAGGAGACATAAAATGATTGTTCCAAATTTGAAGTGAATAAGAGGCATTTCTAGAGCATTTAAAGATTACGCAACAGAAGATTAAAATCTCAAGTTTTATTAAGAAGATCCATGAAAATAGGATATGCAGTCAAATCACCATATTAAGGATGTGTTCAAAAGTTATAGAAGGGATACCATTCAAGGGGAAGAGTATTTTCCAAAAATAAGCAGTAAAAAATTAGGAGGATTTCCCAGTTTTCAAGGAAGATAATCAACAGTCAGAGTTCGATTTCATCATTCTTGCAAGATTGGTTCCGAAAAAACTTGTAACAGCTTGCTGGATGTAAATTTCTTATTAATTCTATCAATTGAATTGTAAGAAGTAACGAGAATAGTTTTGGGGGATCAGGCTATAGGATATCCTATGTATCATACATGCATTTTATCTCTTAATAGATTATATAAAGATGATCTTGGAATGATGTTATATTCGAGATGAGCCATTTTTGTTTGTTTTTCATAATGGATGTTTATGTTTAATTTGAACACCTGAATTATAAGTTTTTTCTCATTTTATATATTACCATTCTTGTGAATGGGTTAATGTTTATTATGCATTCTTCAAAGTGAAGCTTGCTCCTTATATAATGCATACTCATAGCCTTTTATTTGATCATAAATTTGTCATCTTTGTTGTTTATTACCTCATCCCTAATACCCACTTTACCTTTTAAAAATATTCATAAACCAAAAATTAGTCATTTGATTAAAACCTTTAATACCTTTGCAGTCTAGGTGCAGACTCCAGTGATAACAACAGGTATTGGATTTAAGCGAATTCATCAACCTTGCATTTACAACAATGGATATAGGATAATATGCAATGAAATACCTCCCCCTCATGTTAATATTGGATATATTATTTCTGAATTGAAGAAGATAGGCCATGCACAACACAAGTCAAAGAAATTTATGGATGGCATCTTCCCAATACTACTATAGTTCTACTCCTACATATTGAGAAGGTTGAATATGGAAAGAAACAACTCTATAGTATTCATCCTAAATTTCTTTAATTTATGTCTAAGATAAAGAATCTCTTAGCTCGTGAGATGGAAAAAATAGATCTTAATAGGATTTATACTATTTTTGTTTTATGAGAAGCTCACCTTAGAACTTCTCAAAACAATGATAATGAATCCTTCATTCTCCATGTGTCAGGAGAAGAAGATCAATTTTTGATGAAACAATGTAGTTATTACATGTGGAGGAATATTTTTTCTATGGAGGATGAGTGTAGGGTTGAGAAGAGGAAAGAATTCAAAAAATGGGCTATTACATTAGCTTTTTCATTGGGAAAATGACTTACAAGATGAAATATGGTGGTTATAGGAATCTATACTTTTATTCCCACATAAATGGTAACTGGATTTCCATGTATAATACATGGAAATTTTGTATTGGTTTCATTAAGAGAAAGTATCATTTTCAATAAGAAGTGGAACCCGGGAATCCTTTATTGTGTTCCATTATCATTTTGTTTAGCATTTCATACTCTAATAAGTGGTAATGCATATCTATCATCGAAAACATGGGTCTTTGGATGCCTTCCATTTGAACCAATTGAAAGTTGTGGAAGTTATTTTATGTGACATCATATTTGGGGATAAACATTTATGTAAACCAACAGAAGCTCAAACAATACTCTTGTATCTTAAATGCATTCTAGATAAATCATGAGGACAAGGTCATTAAAGTGACCACAATCATTTTTTTTCTTGTGTTCTACACATAGTCCATCCTTATCACCTTGTGCAGGAGGTTTGATGTATTCAGTTAATTATTTGGTTTCATTATTTTGAATACACCTTGATGTAGTAGATATTCTAGAGCTATTTCCTCCAAATTCCAATCTTTATGTTGTTTCCCATTCTTTGACAAAGGAGAATTCATTTATTCTGCTACAATGGATCATTATTGCGTAACATGATGAGAGGGATCCTGCAAGGTAAACCTGCCCAATCCACCAACAGATCCAAAAGAGAACCGTACCATGAGTGGTCTAGTAGCCCAAGAGAAGCAGAAAAAGAAGGTACACATGAAGCAACTAAAGGAGATCATCATAGTCCTACTAGTGATGACTCACTTTCTCCACAGAGAAAGAGGCAAAGAAGTGATGACAGTCTTCAGGGGGAGTTTTGAAAAATAAGAGCCCCGACCTATGAAGGTGAAGTAAATATGGGAGAAAAGGCTGAAGAATGGTTGCTGGGAATGAGTAAGTATTTCCAGCTTCATGACTATTCCAGTGTGATGTAGGATAGGCTTTCCATCTATAACCTGAATGGTAAGGCAACAAGATGGTGGAAAGATTTAAAGTACACCAAGAAAGATGAGCTGGGAGATATAAGCTGGGAAAACTTCCAAAATATTTTCCAAGAAAAATACATGCCGAAAATGTTCTTTGACTGCAAGGTAAAATATTTCCATGAATTGCACATGGGGTCCATGACTATGGATGCATTTATAAACATATTTCTAGATCTGATGCATTATGTACCGTATATCAAATAAGAAAAGGTGAAGATCCAGCAATTCCTAGGGTGTCTTCCTCCCAGTTTTCAGGATAGGATTGAATTTGACATGCCAAAGACTCTGGATATTGCACTACACAAGGCCCAACTCTGCTATGAGCATGGGAAGTTATGACAAGAAAACTAGAACTGAAATAGAGAAAAGTCTAGAAACTTTTATGATAACTGCAAGCCTGGGTCAAACCCGCAGCCTTATAGAAAGAAAAATAACAGCTTTCCAGTGAACAAGAACTTCAACAAAACTGGTACGAAGCCTTATGTACCAGCTCCAAATGGTAATAAGCAAGTGGCAAGTGGAGCCAATGCTACCCCTTTAGCGATCAAGTGCTATAAATGCAACGGGGCGCATTATGCCCGAGATTGTAAGAACAATAACAATGGAGTCTTGCATAACCTGCAAGAAGAACCTAGAGTTGAGGATATAGTGGGAACCCCATGGATCTATGCAGCATTAAATGGCCAACATGTGGATCATCAAGCAACAATGGTCGAGATCGAAGGTAAGATCTTAAACACCTCTATTTCAATACTTATTGATCTCGGTGCTTGCCAGAGCTATGTTGCACCTAAGCTTGTTGATTTATGAAAGTTAGTAAAAGTAAAGCATGATAAACCATGGCTACTACAGTTAGCCACTGGTATGAAATGGAAGGTTTTAGAGATTATTAAAGAATGTGAAGTAAACCTGAATGGTTTCCTTACTAAGGTAAACCTAAACATCCTACCTTTAGGATCGTATGATATTATTTTCGGCATGGAATGGTTGGAACAACACCATGTCATGCTCAATTGTATACACAAGTCTATATTGTGTATTGATGGCCAAGGGAACCAAGTGAAGGTTCAACGCATCCCAAAGAAATGTTTTGTAAGACAAATCTTTGCCTTACAAGCAAAGAAGTGTGTTAGGAAGGGCTGCAAGTTATTTGTAGTGAACATTCGAGATGTAGAGTCTGATAGAGAACAATGCATAGAATACTTCCTCGTTCTTGAAAATTTCAAGGACGTGTTTCCCGAGGAAATCCTCGGATTACCTCCGAAACGAGACCTAGACTTTTCCATCGAGCTGACCCCAGGATCAGTTCTGGCTTCCAAATCCCCTTACCACATGAGTGCACCGTAATTGGTGGAACTCAAACTATAGTTGCAGGAATTAATAGAGAAGGGGTATATCCAACCCAGTGTGTCCCTTTGGGGAGCACCGATTTTGTTAGAAAATAAGAAGGATGGTACTATGTGGATGTGCATTGATTACCGTCAGTTGAACAAAATGACTATAAAGAACTATTATCCTCTCCCTAGGATTGATGATTTGTTCGACCAGGTGGGAGGAGCCAAAATCTTTTCAAATATTGACCTACAATCCAGGTACCATCAGGTACGGATCCAATACAAAGATATCTCCAAGACCTCCTTTCATACGAGGTTCAGGCACTACGCGTTTGTAGTGATGTTGTTCGGGTTGACCAATGCACCTGCAAACTTTATGTGTATGATGAACAACATATTTAGTAAATATTTGGATAAGTTTGTACTAGTCTTTATTGATGACATTCTGGTTTATTCCAAGAATAAAGAGGAACATGAAGAACACCTTCACATAGCACTTCGAGTGTTGAGAGAACACCAGCTCTACGCTAAGGTTAGTAAATGTGATTTTTACAAACCACAAATACAGTACCTAGGTCACATCATATCCGAGGCAGGAATAGTTGTGGACCCAGAAAAGATTCGAGCCATAAAGGATTGGCCTACCCCAACTAGTGTCACTGACATTAGTTCATTCTTGGGATTAGTTGGATATTATCAAAATTTCATTGAGAACTTCTCGAGAATTGCTTGCCCCATGATGGATTTGCAAAAGAAAGAAAAGAAGTTCTTATGGAATAACAACTGTGACGAAAGTTTTCAAAAGCTTAAGAAGCTTTTGATGACCGCACCAGTGTTGTGGATTGCAAATCCTGATGGGGATTTCGTTGTATGCACGGATGCAAGCAAGGAAGGACTTGGAGGAGTCCTCTTGCAAAACGATCATGCGATATGTTATGAATCGCACAAATTAAAAGAGCATGAGTAGAATTATCCCACGCACAATCTTGAGCTAGTGGCCATTATCCATGCTCTGAAGATGTGGAGACACTACCTCATGGGAAGGAAGTTCCTCCTAAATAATGACAATGTGAGTTTAAAATATTTATTCGATCAACCCGATCTGAATGCGATGCAAGCTAGATGGTTGGATTTCTTGAGTGAGTATCACTTTGAACTAAAGCATATCAAGGACAAAGAGAACAAAGTTGCCAATGTGTTGAGTCGATGGAATCATATGACATATGAGGTGACCCTGAGTCAAATGGATGTAGATTTGCATGAGAATATTAGAACAGCCAACAAGGTTGACCCATTCTATGTGGAAATCCTCAAGAAGGTCCAAGAGGACTAGTTGTTTCAACAACAGAAGGAATACAAGGTGGATGAATCTAGACTACTATGGTCCAAGGATAGATTGTATGTTCCAATTGGAGGGGACATTCAGTATAGCATCCTCATATAATTTCATAGGGAACCCTACTCTGGGCACCCGAGATATCAAAAGATGATATCTTCCATCAAGAGACACTTTTTCTGGCCCAAGTTAAAGGCCGACATTGCAATGTTTATTGCAAAATGTCAGGAATGCCAGCTAGTTAAAGTTGAGCACCAACATTCTTCAGGATTTCTCTAGACATTTACCATTCCATAATGGAAGTGGGAGGTTATCAGTATTGATTTTTTTATTGGATTACCGAAAAGAAAGAAGCAAAATGATTCCATCTTCGTAGTCACTGACAAGATGTTAAAGGCAACACACTTCATCCCCGTTAAATCAACCTAAAAGGTCATGAACATTGCTGATATCTTCCTGAAATATATATTTAGATTACATGGGATACCCAAAGTAATTATCTCAGATCGAGATGTTAAGTTTACAGGAAAATTTTGGATATCTTTATTCTCTTGATTATGTTAGTGTTTCAGCATTAATCTAGCATTATTAGGATCTTTAACTGAGAGAATAACAAGCACAACAATCAAACACAAGAGACAATGAACACAATGTTTTTCCTCAGGGAAACCATAAAGGAGAAAACTGTGCAACTTCCTCAAAGATAGAATTAGCACCAAAATATAAAAGCCCAAAACAGTAAGTGATATCCTGACAACAGTAATCTTCTTCTTGTCTAGCCTCAGTGTCTTCTCCTTCCTCAACTATGCGCTATACTTGAGTGTGGATGAGTTGTGTGATAAATAGAGACTCCTGTTCTCTATTTATACTAATCCCAGCATGACTAAAACCCTACTAGGTTCAACCTCTACTAGGAGAGTCTAACAACCCTAGTGCCCCGAAACTGCAGGGACTTTAACCCTTAGACAATGGGAGGGTTACCCACTATAAATTGACATGACTTGTTTACATAATATATCCTCCCGATCAGAACATCGGGGCATGAAAATCATGACTCAATTACATAATAGATACATCCCGGAATAAACATCAGGTTACAAGAAATAACATACATAGATGAATACATTCCAAAGTTACAAATACATCAACACTCCCTCTTAACTAGGAAGTGTTAGAATATAATCCGTAGGGATTATTGTAAATAAATAGATAAATCTGAATAGTAGGAAGCTGAAAAGGCTGGGCGGAAGGTGAAACACAACCATCATATCATTTGTATAAATATATGCATTGGCATTGGAATAATATCGAATCGGGAGTTATACCTAACAAGTGGTATCAGAGCTTGGCTATTTTCCTGCCATAACTCCTAGCTGCATTACATGCCTGCCATTCTGCCTGTGTTATCAGAGTGCTGCCATAACTCCTGCCTGCTGCATTTCAGTCCTGGCATTCTGCTTGCCAGTCCATTGTCATTTTGTCTTCCAGTCGCTGCCAGTCGCATTCATTGTGTGCGTTTCTCCTCCAGTCTCTGCGTGCATGTGTTATTGGTATAGAACAATATCATAAAACCTAATCCTTTCATGCTGATGAGTTTTTGTGTTGCGGGATGTTTACTGTTAGTTCCCTAAATGTTTGAATTAGCTTATACCTAACCCTAATTCTCTCAATAACGTATAGCTTGATCTCCCATTGTACTCCATCTTCCTGCAAATACACAGTCTCAATCTTCACTCCTCTCGTTCTTCTTTCTTGTCTGCTATGACCCCTTCATGGGTGGAAGTCTTCTGAACTCTTCACAGTCTCCCAACACCAAATTCATGTGGTGATTGAAAGCCATGAATTTTCCAATCAGATGACGCCCGTCCTGGATCGTCACCCGCATTCTGTAGTTTATGTATTGGAGCATCTTCGAACTCTTCGACATCGACATTGTGACGGGCGCCCAACTCTGCCTGGAGAAGGTTGTGGAACGTGACTATTGTTGCCGGTGCATAAACCCTAATAATATGAACACCATGGCGAATGCGTTGAAGACTGATATGAAGAGACTGCGATTTTATGAAGATATATGTTAAAGGCTGCGATATAGTGAGAAGACTGCGTTGAACGCTGAAATAACGTGGAGGAAGGAAACCCTAATAATCTGAACACCGTGGTGAATACGTTGAAGACTGATATGAAGAGACTACGATTTTATGAAGAGACCATGTTGAAGATTGAAGACTGCATGTAGGCTGCGTGAAGAGTTACGTGGAGACTGTTATCTGCGTGGATGTTGCGAGTTACTGGAGCTTAAAGAACTGTGTTGGAGCTTGAAGAATGGTGTTCGTTGATGCGTTATGGCTGCATATCAAATGGTTGTTGTGACCTCTGCGTTGACATTGTCTGTGTTGAACCACTGCGTGCATTGAGGCTGCGTTGGAGAGTGTTGTTGAGGGCTACGTTGAAGCTTGCTGAAGCCTGAATCCTGCGTGTGCTTGCCGTGAAGCTGTGCCTGCATGAAGCCTGTGAAGCTATGCTGGTCCTGAAATGAGTTCGTTGTAAGCTGGGTTGAAGAGTGAGGGTGAACCCTAATTTCTGGTTAATCATTTCTGCTATAAAATTTACTTCTGTAACATTTCTGAACTTGAGGCAATGACCATACTATACGTACTAGAAGAGTGCTATTATTTCCATACGATTCATATTGTCTACATTGTTGATGGTGGTAGCATTCATTTGTTGAAGTTGTGAATTTGAAGAGTTCCTGAGACTGCTGAATACTTATCAGTCGAAGGGTCAAATTGCTGCAAAAATGCTGGTTTTTTTGTAATTATTATGCTAGTTTTACAATATTATTGCAATCATCCACCTTCTCCACTGCCATTGTAGAAGTTGATGAGGCACATGCAACGCAGTTAGGGTTGGAAAACTGAGCATGAGCCTGAAGATGAGTCTGCCTACACCTCTCTCATGGGATATATTATGACCTGATATATATATGCTGACTGATATATTGTGACTGATATATGTATGCTGCGTTGAAGAATAATGTATGCTGATTAGTGCACTAGTGGAAGTGTTGTGTGTAAAGAGTTCCATCTCTTGTGATCCATGTAGAGAAAAATCCTTGTGTTTCACACCATTACCAATTGCATAAAGACCCTGAAGGCTACGAATTGGTACTGAATTTCTTCTCCCTGAATTGCTGCGAATTGAAGCTGCGATACTATCATTGTATCACTTTAAAACCTGAAGTTGAGATTGTAAATCACCTTGGCAGAGACTGTAGACCTGCAAGGTTATTATTTTTTCCTATTTCTATTTGTAAATTACACTAACAGTTGTAAAAATGCAATCTATAGCATCTATAGTCAGTGCCACCCTCACTGGCAAAGACACTTATTCAGAATGGTGGAGGAAGATCAAATCTGCCTTCATCTACAATGACCTTTGGGACGACATTTGCGAAGGTACCACAATAGAGATAGCAGCTGGAAAGACCATAACCACAGACCCTGAACCTCCAGAATCCAAGAAAGACAAGGCCATTTGGAGAAAAAAAGACAAGAAAGCTTTAGCAGTAATCACTGCCACAGTCAGTGAAGAGGTGAGCCAGCACATATTGCCTGCAAAATCATGTTTTGAAGCACTAAAAACATTAAAAGAACTATATGATTCACACTCTGAAATGGAATTTATTCAACTAATGTTAAAATTATTCAGTCTTGAAGTAAAAGACAATGATCCTATGTTAGTTGCCTCTGAAATCAAAGCTATCATGCACAAGATTCAAGCCTCTGGTATGAAACCAGATCTTCCTCTTGCAGCATTTGTAAAATCTTTGTATCCTACTCACTCCAACTATCTTGAGTCATTGCAAGCTAGTGACAAGTTCAAATCACTAACATTTGACACCTTGGTAGAAAATATAGCTGACAGAGAGAAATCCTTTGGTAAGAAAACAACCGAGCCTACTGGATAATGATCACTTTGCTTTGCTCAAAAAGCAAAGAACCACACCAAAGACCAATCCAAATATCATCCCAAAGGAGAAAGCACCAAGAGAGGCAAAGGAAGAAGAAACTTCAGAGGAAGAGGGGGCATAAATAACTTCACCAAAAGATCAGATTTGCAATGCAAGCATTGTGGAAAGACTGGGCACACATCAGATCAGTGTTGGGCTTCATGGGAATCCATAAAAGACAAGCATAACCAGAAGAAAGATGACAGTAAAAATCAATATGCTAGTAAGACTTCCGATTCTGCTCATTGTATTGTTGCACATTGTAATCTTGGAATTAATGAAATGACTTCACTTTCATCTTACAAAGATTGTTGGATGCTTGATACTGGTGCAACATCACACATGACATTTCGAAAATATTGTTTTGAAGAACTTAATGAAACAATAGATGGCATAGTTTACTTTGCAGATAAGTCAAGTATTAAACCAAAGGGAATGGGCACCATTCGACTGAAGATGCCTGGATTCCCTGATTTCTTGTTGAAGAACGTTCTTTATCTTCTAGAGTTGCAGAGAAGCCTGCTGTCCATGGTGGAAATTCGACAGCAAGGCCATTCCATCCACATGTTTGATGCAATCATTGAAATAAGAAAGTCCTCTGACAACCAAGTCATCATGACTGGATACGAAGATGGAAATCTGCTGAATCTCAAGGGTTCATCCGCACGATTTCAGAACTATGCCTACCTCTCTTAGCATGGAGAAGGTAATATGTCATCTAGCTCATTGTGGCATGCAAGATTTGGTCATCTAAATTATAACAGTCTTCGTTTTTTGAGAAAGAATGGTGTATTTGGTTTTCCCACCATTCCCAAAGAGAAGAACACACGTGATGCATGTATATTAGGGAAACATAGTAAGCTGCCATTCCATGAATCTAATTTCAGAGCAAGTAGGAAATTAGAACTAGTGCATTCTCATTTATGTGGCCCAATGCCAACTCCTTTAGCAAATGGGAATAAGTATTTTATGACATTTGTTGATGACTACTCAAGAATGTGCTGGATTTACTGTTTAAAGACAAAATCAGAAGCATTTCAAACATTCAAAGACTTTCATGCATTGATAGAAAAACAATCACAATAAAAAATTGGTATACTTCGTACTGATAATGGGAAAGAATACACTTCAAATTCTTTTGAAGATTATCTTCGCCAACATGGAATTGCACATCAGACTACAGTTCCCTATAATCCTCAACAAAATG
>LPNX010517517.1:377405-405368 GCA_001517045.1 Pseudotsuga menziesii
TTACTTAAGAATTGAAGTCACTCAACATCCTAAGTATATTTTCCTATCTCAGAAAAAATATGTTGGAGAACTACTAAACAAATTTTGCATGATAGAATGCAACCCTATATCTACTNGTCACAAAGGCTCAGCACTTATATTCGATCACGTGTAAGCACATCGCATCAAAAAGGCTCTGCACTTTCATCCAACCTCATCTTATCGGAAAGAAAAAACACTCACATCTGACCATGTGTAAACACATCACGCCAAAATGGATTAGCACTTATATCCAACCTCATCTTGTCGGAAAGGCTCTGCACTTACATTCTAACCATGCACGAAGCATCGCATCAGAAAGGGCATGCACTCACATTTGATCATGGAGGAACTATTCCTACCATCACATCAGAATGGCCCCTAGTCCCAGACTGAGCTACCTGGTAACTGACCAGGTGCATCCATTCCCAGAATGGTAGTTGCCCTTACATCCGACCTGCTCGTCGGAATGGCCAACACTCACATATGACATGGGAGGAACCTAATCCTTTAGCCATGAAAGAATGGTTCAGCCCTTACATCTGATCAAGTGGGAACACATCCCTCTATCACATCAGAATGGCTACTCAGTCATAGACTGAGTGTTCCTGGTAACTCACCAGGAAGCTCCATTCAAGGAATGGAAATTTCCCTTACATCTGTCCTACTCGAAAGAATGGCCAGCACTCATATCTGACATGGAAGGAAGCAATCCTCTCACCATGACATAATGGCTCAGCCCTTACATCTAACCATGGAAGGAACTAATCCTCTCACCATGTCAAAATGGCTATGGGTCTCATCACTTTCTCTTTGAGGAAACCTCGATCTGGAGAACACCAAGTTTCTCCCTAAAGTACTCAAACTTCATCCTAGCCAATGGCTTCGTCAAAACATCAGCTATCTGTTCCTCTGTCACAACATATTGGAGCTTCACTGCTCCCCTCTACACCATATCCCTGATATAGCGATACTTGATCTCGATATGCTTCGACTTGTCATGGAACACTGGATTCTCTGACAACTTCACACAACTCTTGTTGTCACAATGTATACAAGTAGCATCCAACTAGAGATCAAATATATTAGACAGTAGCTTCCGCAGCCATACTGCCTCACAACTAGCTGAACAAGTTGCGACATACTTTGCTTCAGCTGTACTCAGTGCCACATAGGATTGCTTCCTGCTAAACCAAGAGATCACACCTGATCCCATACTGAAGCAACATCCTGAAGTGCTCTTCCTATCAATGGCATTGCCTGCCCAATCTGAATAAACATAACCTTCCAAGTTAATCTTCTGATTCACATCGTACTTGAGCCCATAATCAACTGTACCCATCAAGTACCTCAGAATATGCTTTGTAGCAATTAAGTGAACATTTCTCGGATCTGTCAAGAACTGGGTCAAGGTGTTCACAACAAAGAAAATATCTAGTCTCGTGTTTGTCAGGTACATCAATGACCCAATCATCTCACGATACATCATGACATCAACCGTCTCTGATGAAGAATCACTTAATATCTTCAGGTTCGATGCCATAGGTGTGGCCATATTCTTGTAGTCCATCATCCCAAATCTCTTTAGGATATCTACTGCATAATTCCCTTGTCCAAGGAAGACTCCATCTTAGCTCTGCCACATCTCCCTACCTAGAAAGTAATGCATCATCCCTAAGTCCTTCATTTCGAACTCAACAACAAGATTTCTCTTTGTATCAGTAATCAACCCATCTGTACCTGTCACAAATAGATCATCTACATACAATAGAAGCATCACTGGGTTGCCATCTTCAACCTTGTAGTAAAGGTTGGAATTTGCTTTACTCTTGGTAAAGCCCAAACTGGATAGAAAGCTATCAATTCTGTCATACCAGGTCCTGGGTGCCTGTTTCAAACCGTACAGGGCTTTCTTCAATCTGCATACATGAGACTCTCTGTCATGTGTCTCAAAACCGAGTGGCTGTTCTACATACACTTCTTCTTCTACTACACCATTCAAGAAATCCGTCTTGACATCCATCTGGTGTATCTTCCATTTCATTACTATAGCCAGAGCAAGTACTGATCTGATTGAAGTGTATCTGGCTACAGGTGCAAAGGTTTCTTCATAGTCTATTCCTTCCTTCTGAGAGAAACCCTGAGCCACAAATCTTGCCTTATATTTTTCAATGCTACCGTCTATAACATGCTTGATCTTGTAGATCCATTTGGAAGTCACAACTGACTTCTCTTTTGGTCTTGGGACAACATCTCAAACATCATTCTTCATGATCGACTGATATTCTTCGATCATAGCATCCTTCCATTCTTTCTGTTCTGTCGCTTCTTCATAACTGGAAGGTTATTTATCAATGAAATCACATAGTAAAGCTACATACCTAGAGCAGGATCTGGTCCTCTTTCTTTCTCTGTAATTCTCTTCTGGAGTCCCATATCTTTCCACACCTTGGATAAGTTCTCGTACCCAAGTAGGTTTCCTCTTTTGAGGATTCTTCTCCAGAGGTGGATCTACAGGTCTTTGTGGTTCTTCAAATTCTTGATTTTCTTCTTGAATTTCTTCATTCATGGTTGTGTCATGAATTCTGGGTGCTTTTGCTTCTTCAGGTTCTTCAGTAGGTCTCTTTCTAGATTTGTTGTAAGTTGTGTCTTCATCAAATGTCAGATCCCTGCTGATTTCAATCTTATTGTACCCTAGGAAATAGATTTTGTAAGCCTTCGAGCTTTCAGAGTATCCCACAAATATACCCTTCTTTCCTGAAGGATCTAATTTTTTTCTCTTTTCTTTTGGAATGTGTATGTACATAGGACAGATGAATATTCTGAGATGGCTGACTTCTGATTTCTTGCCGGAGAAGACTTCTTTAGGAGTCTTGTTCTCGAGTACTCTATGTGGAGTACGGTTCTATACATACACCACTGTTCTAGCAGCTTCTGCCCAAAGATGCATAGGAAGATCTTGATCATGAAGCATTGCTTTAGCAGCTTCCATGATAGTTCTGTTCTTTCGTTTCACAATCCCATTCTATTGTGGATTATAAGGAGTGGAAAACTCCCTCTCAATCCCTGATTCTTTGCATAGCTCTTTGAATTCATTTGAAGTGAATTCTCCGCCATTATCTGATTGTAAAGTCTTGATCTTCTTTTCAGTATGGTTTTCAATCAAGTCTTTGAATTCCTTGAATTTGATGAATAATTCATCTTTGTTCTTCATGAAGTAAACCCATGTCTTCCTAGAAAAATCATCAATAAAATAAACATAATATGCATACCCGCTTAGAGAGTTGGATGACATAGGACCGCATACATCGGAGTGGATGATTTCCAAGATTCCTTTTTCCTTGCTTTCGCTACTTGGAAATGTCTTCTTTGTGTTCTTCCCTTTCGCACATCCTTTGCAGATCTCGTCATGTTTTGTTTGCATTTCTAGAAGACCTTCAGCAGCTTTGCTTGCAAGAGGTAGTGCTCTGTAATGCACATGTGCAAGCCTCCTATTCCAAAGTTCACTTGGCTCTACTGTATCATGGACCAAGGCTTGTTCTGGATGGCCCTTTAATTTGTACAAACCTCCTTCTTGTTCACTGATCACTATTGCATCATCAATAGTCTTTCCTTTTGGCCACATGATGACTTGACCATCTATGAATGCAACCCTCATTCCTTTTAGATCCGACGCTGATATGGAGAGAAGGTTCTTCTTGAGTCCTGGCACAAGCAATACTTCCTTCATTGTTAGAGACTTACCAGAGTATAGTGTATAGGAAGATTCCCCACTACCTTTTATTGGATATTGGTAGTCATCTCCTAGCTTCACCTTGTGAGGTGATTCATGTTATGAGAGCTTTACAAAGGATTCCTCGAATCCAGTCATGTGTTTGGAGGCCCCACTATCAATAATCTAATCATCACTTCCATGAGTGATGTTTCCCGTGAGAGCAGAGATCAAAACATATTCATCCTCGCTTGAAGAATCTTCACTATCATATCTGGATCTCTTCTTGGATGGTTCATCATCCTCTGCAGCATGAGCATGATGTCTTCTTTTGCTTCCCTTCTTCTTGGGAGGACTACTTTTGTTCTTAGGAAAATCTTTATGTGATGGCTGGATCTAGATTTCTTGGATTGTACTGTGAGAGCTTGATCTTCACTTCCCATCTTCTCTTCTCGAGCTGCTATCCGAGCTTCTTCTTGAGAGCATTATTCCCACAATCTGCTGAACTTGAATAACTTCTTTATTGCACAGATCCCTTGAATGAAGGAGTCCCATTTCCTACGGAGACCATTCAAGGTGGTCATCACAATTTATGCATTCTCCACTTCTTCATCTACTGCTTCCAGTTGTTCCTTGATCTGAGAAACCCTTGTGAAGTAAGACTGGATGGTCTCTGCATTTTGGATCTTCACATTCTTCATTTGATTTCTCAGAGTGATCTTCTGGTTTATGTTCTTCCCTTCAAACAATTTGGTTAGGGCATCAAACATAGCTTTAGGTGTCTTAAGAGAGGACACCTGTGGGATAAGGTGATCCTTGATAGAATCAGCAATGATCCTCTTTTCCATAACCATCTTCTTCTTATGTAAGGCCTTTACGTCATCTCCCTCTGGAACTGGAATCTCCTCATGGATGTAGGAGTCTAACTCATTTTCTTCCAGGACCAGGGAGATCCTATAATTCCAGGCTCAGAAGTTATCAGCTCCCTCAAGATTTTCATCAAGCTTGGTAGGATGAGACATCTTAACTGAGAACCTCAAATGGAAATACAAATGATTTTAGATCTTACTAGGTTCAAGATGTCGGATCTGAAACTTGAGCTGAAATCCTGCAGTACTGGATTAACAACAAATTAGGGTTTTGCATTTTCGGAGTTTTGTCCACCCAAATGCCTTGAAATTTGTCCCTAACTTCAATTTTGGGGAGGATATCAATCCAAGCTTGGGCTAACTAAAAAATTCCTCTTCTGTGAAAAGCCCTAATTTTCGATAGCAGTGACAGTTCCAAAACTGAAAAAACCTCAGAATTGGATTCTGCTTCGACAGAAAGATGCGCCCTAGGGAGGAGAGTTCTTCCACCTTACTTTTGCTGAAAATATGTGGAGGAAGATCCAAAAACTAGGAATCCCTAGTTCCCGCAGCTGCACAGTGTCTTCTTCTCAGGTTAACTCTGATACCATGTTAGTGTTTCAGCATTAATCCAGTATTATTGGGATCTTTAACTGAGAGAATAACAAGCACACCAATCAAACAAAAGATAAAGGATAAAACCCCACAACTTCCTCAAAGATAGAATCAACAAAAAAATAGAAAAGCCCAAAATAGTAAGTGATATCCTGACAGTAGTAATCTTCTTCTTATCTAGCCCCAGTGTCTTCTCCTTCCTCAACTATGCGCTATACTTGAGTGTGGATGAGTTGTATGATAAATAGAGACTCCTGTTCTCTATTTATACTAATCCCATCATGACTAAAACCCTACTAGGGCCGACCTATACTAGGAGAGTCTAATAACCATAGTGCCCCAAAACTGCGGGGACTTTAACCCTTAGACAATCGGAGGGTTACCCACTATGACTTGACATGACTTGTTTACATAATAGATCCTCCCGATCAGAACATCGGGGCATGACAATCATGACTCAATTACATAATAGATACATCTCGAAATAAACATCGGGTTACAAGACATAAGATACATAGATGAATACATTCTGAAGTTACAAATACATCAATAGATTAGAGACGCAGCTGAACTTTAGCACTGCTTATCACCCACAAATGGATGGGAAGATAGAAAGAGTAAACCAAATTGTGGAAGACATGCTTCAAATGTATGTCATGAACAACCCCACCAAGTGGGAGGATTATCTGCACCTTGCAGAGTTTGCATATAAAAATGGGTATCAGGCTTCCGCAAATATGAGTCCCTTTGAGGTACTCTATGGATGGAAGTGTAGGACCCTAGTTACTTGGGACAGTCCTGTAGGTCAGCTCATGTTAGGGCTTGACCTGTTATTGGAATTGGAACAGTTAGTTACCAAGGTCCAAGGAAACCTTAAAGAGGCACAAGACCGTCAGAAAATTTATGCGGATAAGAAAAGAAAAGATAAAGACTATCAAGTAGGTGAGCATGTCTACTTGAAGGTGAAAGCAAAATGGAGCTCATTGAGCTTGGGTAGGTGTGGTAAGTTAGCACCTAGGTTTTGTGGACCTTTTGAAATTCTGGCCAAGAAAGGACCAGTGGCTTATGAACTAGCATTACCTGTGCACGTAAGAGTTCATAATGTTATTCATGCATGTTTATTAAAGAAATATGTTTATGACACTAAGCATGTCATTGATTGGTCATTATTACAGGTGGAACCTGAGGGGGGATTTTCCCCTGAGCCTTTGAATATATTGGACAAGAGAGAAGTGCATATTTGGAAGCACACTGTAGTCTAATTGAAGGTGCAGTGGAAGCACTTTGAGGTAGATGAGGCTACCTGGGAGAATGAGGCCACCATGAGAAAGGATTACCCCGCCTTGTTTCATGATATCATTCAAAGTCCCTAGAACACTAGGGATGTTGTTGTACTAAGCAGGGAGGTATGTAATATCCCGAATTTTGGACCTACCATTTATAGGCATGAGCCTATTGATCGTGATGATTATATTGATTTTTTAGTTTTTGGGTCGAAGACCCCCTGCATATGAACATGATGATTTATTTTGTATATTGGGTGTAAGCCAATTGTTGATCATATATAGGTATATATATTTTTTTTGTTGGGCGTAGACCCTGAAGCACATGATCGATGAGATGTTTTGTGTTGAGCGAAAGGCTATGGAGCACATGAGTAATTACATTTGTGTTGAGCATAAAGCTCTGGAACACATGAAAATATAATTTGGAAATGTTGGGAATAAGCTCTAGAGCATTTCCATGTTGGTGTTGAGCATAAGCTCTGGAGCATCGAATCTTTGGCCATTGTATCCCTAGGTGTATCATACAAGTACATTCTAGAATTTAGTGTTGAGCAAGAGCTCTAAAATTGCACTATGTTTGTAACTCCCTATTATAAGGATTGAGTATGGGCTCTGGTAAGCGCTAGGGGTTACTAAAAAGATTAAAATTACCTCTGAGTGAAAACAAATAGAGGAATAATATTGATCTCATCATACTTATTTTTAAGTGATTAAATGAAATTTGAAATTTTTGTATTCTCATCAAGTACTGAAGAACTACCACGTTACACGAGGGAAATCCAACATGCAAGGATGTTTAGAGTTACCTATCCTAGTAGACCTGAGCCATCTATCTACTTGACCTTCATAAACAAAGTGTCGTTAAGTCTAAGGGATCATGACACATGATGCCCAAAGACAAGTGTTAACAAGTATTGTAAAAATATGTATTTTATACATAGTATGTATAAAGAATTAATTATGATTAATTATATAATTGAATAAAGAAAGAAGAGAAACTCCACCAATTATTATTTATTATTAAAGGATTAATAAATAGTGAAATATCTATGAAAGAGTAACTAGGAACTAGTTAAAAGTTCCTAGGTTAAGAATTGAAAATTACCCCAGTAAATTAAAAAGGGTTAAATCAAGAAATCAAGGATTTCTTGATTTAACTGCCCCTTTGACTGAAAAGTCTGCCAATAAAGACTCCATCCAAGAAAAGGCTTGGGGGTTATGATTTTTATCTAGGAGAATTATTATTCTGGCTATTTTGCTGTCAAGTGTTTTCTTGGAGAACTTTTTCTGCAAGGAAAAGATGATTGATTCAAAATTGATTACCAATTAGGAAACCCTACCTTAGGAGCTCTAAGCTACTTGCATGTTGGAGTCTAGCTCAGGGGGATTCGGATTAGAACCAGGAACGGTTTTGGGTCATGGTTGGGAGGAATGTGGTAGTTCCCAAGTTATTTGGTCATCAAACAGAGGTCAGATATGCATTGAATTGTTAATGCTGGTTATTTAAGTGTGCAGGTACAACCATTGACAAAGCTTCAATTTTAGGTATGAAACCCTTGAACGCCTATTCTACTTCTTCCCAAAGTTTCATTATTGTTTATGATTAAGTAAGGGCTTAAATGAAATTTCTAACCCTAATGGTTTTGTTTTATGGTTATCAATCTGCTAAGGTTGTATACACAATATACTAATCATAGGCTGGAGAAATCTGATTATATGTTGTACATTACTAGGGTTTGTACTTTGAGTGAAATTTAGTAATTATCTCCATGTTTATTTTATGTGCACCATACCTAGTTTTTGTCACCAGTTAGCCTATTCTACTGGTGGCATTACTGTGCTGACATATTTCATTTGTCAGCAGAGGGTTGTTTTTAATTCAAGTTTAGTTCAAAAGTACAGGTTAAATATATATATATATAGAGAGAGAGAGATACATTTATGTATTATTTGATTTATTATAAACTAAAGAACAAAACCTAAATTTTAAGCTAGATCTACTAGGAACAAAACTCATATAATAAACAAGCTAACAATTTATTAAAGACCTTCTAAGGTATGCTCTACATAATCATGTAAAAACAAATTAAATATCATAACATTCCATTTTAATAAACACAATAAAAAATTAACCAAACAGAGAAGGCATAGTGACCATCCATGTGGTCCTTTATCAAAACTATGTATTATCATATAAAATCCACAATCCAATTCGTATCCATTCCCATAACTTGAATGTTTAATTCACAGTCCTATTATTACAGTCATCCATTATAAAATATAAAGGGTTTTAAAGGTCCCATTTAAATCTATTTACACCTAATCAAACATATCATAGTAACCAATTGAAACAACTAAAACACATTTTGTCATGAAGAGGTCGTGACATCGAATCCTGTAGATGTCCAAACCCTTTACAATAACATTAATATATTCTTAAATATTTCAAATACAAACAGTAAGCAATCGCATAACCATCTCTTTACAGTCAGTGCTATATATCTAGTATATGTAGGCTACGCTTTCAAGGTATGCCACAACCCTTTAACCAAACAATGCATACACTATTAGTGAGGTCGTAAAGAACCTAGTTACGGCCTCATCCAAGTTTCAACTAATCACACAATCATGCTTTAAACCAAATCGATATCGTGGGTTGTCATAACCCCGGGATGTTATAGCCTTATTTTCTTCCAAATAAATGATTCACATTATAAAATACCAACTAAAAATATATCGTAGTCGTTGGGAGAGGCACATGCCATTTGTGGCATGGCCTGCGCCCACGCTGAGTAATTACAAAACCAAGAATACAATACTCTGTTTAAAAACACATACTCTATTTATAAGCTAACATCGAGCACGTGGTGGAAAGAAAAGGGGCTACGACACCATTGTTACAACAGTGCATCCCATGGCATACCACCTAACCTCTATAAGCTCCCTACTCAACACACAAACAAAACAAATAGAGTTCTGTGCACATGGCCATAACCCAAACATTATTTTTATACGCGGAGTATTTTTCTATGGGCTATAAGGCCCCAATTGATCCCTTTAAAGTCCACATAAAATGCAGAAATTAAATAACCATACAAAACCCAATTTACAGAATATTAAACGCTGGAGAAATTCATAGGTAATTCATACCTCAAACATTATAGTCTTCATATTAAAAACCAACATGCAATGAAATTACACAGTGAGGCACGAACCCTCTCTACAATCAGTCAAAGTATTAAAACGTTAATGGAAAGCTGTGAGCTATGGCACCATTACAAGTAATGGTGCAACCATGGCTCAAACAAATGCCAAATATCTCAATGAGAGTCCATATAAAACCAGGTCAAGCTATATCCTAAAACCCCAAAGGCAGAGTAAACAAGTGCCACACAAAACCCCAACCTAGTAAATATTTCCAACTCAGGAATTCCCAAAATGAGAGCAGCCAAGTGATTCTTGCTAGTAGGCTTACCATGACTGTAAAGGAGAAATCCCAATCTCAACAGCATAGCACTGTGCAAACCCTGGAGTGCCTTCATCTTCACCTGCAACAAGCCAACAATGGCATGAGGAGCATGACCATGCCATGGAGAAAACCAAATGAAGTATTTCATTTTACACAGAGCCAGATGAGCTTACCTATGAATCGTTGGGGTCGACTCCATTATCCAAACGCGTAGAGGTATCACTACACCACACTGCCAATACCATAATGAACATACAATGAATGCCAAGTCCCTTGCCAAGGATTTTCACCAACCTTGATGGCATTAATGGCACCAGCTGGTGGCCATTAACGCCACCTTAAACCCCAACCATAAGATCATGTATCAACGTTAAATCAACCATGTCATATGATAAACCCTATATACTATGGTTTTTCCACCCTTTAAAAGTCAGCGCAGGCCAATACTAATGACATCGTTTGGATACTATAGTCCCAACCTTATGGTATGCGCAACCCTTAATACTTTCATATAGTATTACAATGTTTTTCCTTAACACTATCATATAACGTTATAATGTTTTCCCTTAGCATCAATACCATATAGTTTTATCATATTCCCTTTAGGATAGTTCATATAGGTAGCATATGCGTTTAGGTCGTAGTCTAGATTTGTAGCATTTAGGCATAATGGCAAACCTAGTATGCTATGATGCCCTCATTAGGAAGAACAAGGGTAAGTCTACAAGCTCGTGATCAAGGTATACCTGCTGTTAACACCATTATTTAGCAAGGGAGCGAAGAGACCATGGTGAGGAAAAAATAATGGTCATTTGTCAAAATTTATAGTATAAGAGTAAGACAAAGGCTAGTAAGCGGTGAAATCTTGCGCGGTCCAACGATGCAGAGCGGAAAAATGAAGATCAATGGCCTGTATTGTCTCCACTCTCTAAAAGATGCAATAAGGATAAGTACGTGCGGGTGTTCAATGTAACATGGAGATCAACGGTCATCGATCCAATCAGATGAGATCTATGGTTTGTATAAGATCCGCTTTGTGAACCCGTGTGCTTGCTAAAACAATGGAGCCTGGCGGAATTGAGTGCATGTCACTTGATCTAACGACAGAAAAATAAAGGCAGATTACATCTACGATCGTGGATGAATCCGGAGCAGAAACTTGCACGATGGATAAGACCACGACGCTCAGTGAAATCGATCAACGGTCACAGATAGATCTGGAGCAGGAAGGTGCACGGAAGATAAAGGTATAGGGCGGTTGCAGAATATAAACCACTGTCCACATGGCCAATCGTGGTGTAATCCGGAGGCAAAAGCAGTTTAGAGGAAACTGCCAAAGGGACGCTCCAGAGTGGGGTCCTATAAAAGGGAATTTGACTTCTTCCGTGGTTATTTTATTGGCGCCGGATGAGTGAAAAATACTTGCCTATTCGTCAACCTTCAACTGTCAATTTCGAAGACACGCAACCACGGTAAACAGGTAAGGCTTAAACGCCCATAATTCGTCCATCAAATTGCCATTATCAATTGAATTATGGACCAAAGGAAGGAATTGCAAGGGTCTGGCTGTATTATAGATGACAGGGAAGATTATTTAGTTGATAAGGACAGAGGCGTTTGTGACCCTTTTCTATCCATAGGAAGCGTATCAGTCAGTAAAGAAAGGTTGTGGCACTACCATGCACAGGGAAATGATGTCTTGAATGTCTGTAAATCCTTTTTATATTATTTTTCTCTCGAACAAACCCTGCATTTTCCAGAATTCGCAGAGTGGTGCATGGTCAATTATTCCCCTTCTCAAAGAGTCATTGTGAGTCAGTCTACTTCTCGAATACTCTGTAAAATCAATGCCAACGTTGTCCGCGAAAATTTAAACCTGCCCGACAGTTACCCTGACAACCGTGAACCTGTAAATGAGTCTATTCTTGCTGAATTGTACAAAAGTTGTATCTCTGAAGTCCGTTGCAAATTTCTGTCCAGTATTTTGAAAGAGGGTCAGTCATTAGACGGTCTTTTCCTACCTTACCATGTTCATATTTTCAAAAATGAATTTCAATTAGTGGTATCCCTGGTCTGTCAAATTTTGGGTCTTGATGATGATTGTCGTGTAAATGAAGTCATCCTTGGTTTTTTGTTAAAAATGAGTTCGTTTGATTCGGAGTCTCAATCGGTTCTTGTATTTAGTCTAGATGAGTACTTAGCAGAAGCAATACACCTTCAGTTAAGTGAATTCCCAAAGGTCAGGTTCTTTAAATTTCAAACTTACTTGTTGAAGATGTTGCCGTGTTCAAATGTCACTGAACTACAGTTTTTGAGTACCATCTTCTCTTCTGATTTGCCCAAGCAGATCAACATGTTTGAGTTATCCAATTCAATCGTGTCAGAGATATATAAAATGTTGTTGGATGAAGTGTTGCCCCGTGTGTTATAAGATATGAAATGTCTAATGCAGTCCTCGCCTGAGGATCGAATCGGAGACTGGTTCCTGCATAAAGATTGTACTGTTTTGAGGATATATGGATTCACTGGGGAACCATATAAGTTACTTGCTTTCCTCACTCCCATAGTTTTTGCATTGGATTTCATGAGGCAAAGGTTGCACTCAGAGGAAGAACATTTTGGAGCCTTTAAAAAATCTTCAAATATCAAATTCCCTCTCATGGTTGGCTCTTTTATTTTCAAAAATAAAGGTGCCTTAGTGTTTATTGAAAAGTTATTGGGAAGTATGGAATTTCAAAAAGAGCCGAAGGAAAATTATGATCCTCACCACATAATTTCCCTAAGGAAGTAGGCCAACAAAAACAAACCATTTGAACACCAGTTCATTGAAGGATTGAATGAAACAACAAATTTGTTGCAGTTTATGGAAATTCAAGGGTCCAGTGGAGATGCAAGTACTTTACCAGTTACAGTGTCACAAGTGTCAGAAGGTCCTAATGTTTTTATTAAAAGGAGTCTGTCTGAAATTGAAAGCATGGAAGTAGATGAAGATGGGTCACACAAAAAGGCAAAATTGTTACAAGTTGGTGGAGTTTCAAGTGAAGAGAGTTGCTTTAGTCCCAACAAAATCTATACAGATAAATCAGTTTTCTTTTAAAAGTGTAGATGGTTCAAAATCAAGCCCAATTTTTAAGTCCAAAGAGGAACTCAAGGCTAGTTACATGGAGAAGCGAAAGCAGTCTCTGGAAGATACAAGAAATTTGCTCCCACGGGTAAGGAATTTAAGCAATCCAAAAACCTCTTTGATTTCTGCCCGAGATACAGAAAGAAACACCTTCAAATTGGCCATGGTTAATGATAAAAAGATGACAAAGATGGAAGTAAGGTTGGACAAGATTAGTGTACCTGACAAGATACAAATTCATAAGCAAAGAAGTGATATTATTTATTCAGATCTGTTACAAGCTATGATGAGAATCAATAAACTACAAATTTTGGTAGATAAGTTAGAGATTCAATTGAAACATGAAAGAGTTGAAAATAAGGCCAATACCATTCAGATTAAGAAGCTACAAGTAGATATTATCAGTTCAGGAAATGAAAGAGATAACACCCAAGCTGTCAGAAGAATGTTGGAAGAAAAGGACAATGCTCTCCAAGTTTTGAAGAAAAGATTGAATATCCTAGGCTCAAAACATGTTCAATCATCTGAATTATTGGCACTGCAAGAAGAGAAGGACAAGATGCACCAGGAGATGATGGAACATAAAGGAAAAGCTGTCGAGTTACAAGAGGAAAAAGACAGATGGGAAGCCGAACGGAGTGAACTGATATCTCAAATTGCCTTGCTGAAAAAGGACCAAAACGAGGAAAAGGAAATCATGGAGGAATTGATGAGTCAGACTCCTATTGATGAGGACCTGTCTATTGTAAATATTGATAAACCATTGAATTACTTTTCTGCAGATGACTTGTCAATACCTATGTCCCAGGTCAGCTTAAAGGATGAAGAAATAAAAGAGTTAAAGACGGAGAATGAAAAGATCAAGTCCGAGTTAGCCAAAATGAATGAAACTAAAAACAAAATATTGCAAGACAGAAGCCAGTTACAAAAGAAGTTCAATGAATTGAAGGAGAGAAACATAGGTAAGGGTCCCCTGCAGGGGGCGAAGCACATAATTTGGGACACCCTGTCTGTAGAAGTTACAAAATTCAGACACTATTTGAACTTTGTTGATGACCAATTCATATTAATCAATTTGGCCAACGAGAGACTAAAATTGGTAAATGAAACTATGGATAGAAAGCCCCTCGCCACAGCCCAGAATGCGCTGAACTTTTTAAATTCATTGACGTACCAGAAGTTACATGATATGGGAATAAAAGACAGGATATCAATAGTATTATGGTCTAAAACGTTTATCCACAAGCATCATTTAATGAAGACGGTCCAGGATAGAGCTGAGGAAATGGTTTCACAAGTTAATAAATTCAAGCAGGTTTTCAAAGAGCTATTTGAGGAAGGCCTCCCTTCCTTTTGGGATGAAGAGGGATGGATGTTTTCTCAGGAGCACTATCACAGCTTGTTAGTTCAAAGCCGCATGGATCATTTCAAATTTGATGATTTGGAAAAGGGCCTAACAGGGAAAGTTATTGTGGACAAATTGACAGAGGATTTCGAGATCTTGCAAAAGTTCCTAATTATCAGGAAAGGATTGCCCAAGGTATCATATGAAGTTTACATGGAGCTGGAAGTGTCAATTCGAGAAATGATGGAATGCGATACCCCAAGCACGGAGCAGTGGAAAGCCGTAGAGAGGTTTGGAAAGACAAAATACATCCTTCATTCGTAGAAGACAGGTGTTACGCGCCAAGGAGCTGACTGGACAAGGACATGTTACCAAGTTGATTTTAGCTTAATGATTTGTTAGGATTGAAGCTGTAGTTTATTCCTAAAAGTTAGGAATTTAGTTACAAGACTTTAATTAAGCTGATCATTCAGTTATGAATCTTCTTGGAAGATCAAATTATTTTATGTATATATTTGCATCTATTTTATGAGATGGGGGTTGGAACCCATCCTGTTGTTGAATGTTTTTGAAAGACGTATATTTTTGAGCAAGAAATTGAATGCGAAGAGATTATCAAAGATTCCTATGCCATTTGTATTATAGTCTGTGCTTCTTTCTTTGTGATTGTTTTTCCTTTGTTCACTCCATTCTGTTTTCTTCATATTTGGAACAAAGTGTTGAATGATTGGAATTCATATTTATTATGCTCTAGTCATTGTTTCAAATATTTTATAAACATTTCTGCTAAATTCAATATTGAATTCATATTTTGATGCTCTGTATTGATGGACTGTGCTCTACTTCTCCTGCTCCAAATGGATTAAATGAATGACTGTGATTGAATGGTTATCTTTCCTTTGATGAACTTCTGTGCATATGATTTTATGTTATTTATTTATATGTGACCCCATGCCCAATGGTTATTCATATTGTTTCAACCACCTTTATAATCTTTGAGTGTTGATATACATTTCTGGCCTTGTAAAATCTGTATTCGAGAGATCCCTCTCCGGAAAGAAAAGCAGGTTTCTTTCTAAAAGTGGTTTTTCCTGTTACCTTGGGATTTACCTCTTACAACCTGGGTACATTCTGAGTGCTAACACCTGCAAAAATAGAAATAAAAGATGAGTAAGTAACTAAACAAGATATAGACAATAATAATGATAAGGACAATAATACAATTCATAAGCATTGCATAAATTAACGAATAAAGTTAATTAGCAAACATAGCGTGTACCTGAGTCGTAAAATGGAATAATAACAAAAGTACAAGGTAGAACGGGAAGTTCAACTAAGACCTGAAATGTGTCAAGTAACCAATAATCTTGATGTCGCAAGAGTAACCTATGAATCAATGAATAAGGTGCCTTAGTTCGAATGAACTAAGTAATCCTGCATAACAAAGAATAATCTTACCTCTCAGATCGTCATGGGAGAACGAGTCCCGCCACTCCATCACTTTGTCCCCATCAATAAAGATAAGTTAGTTTTCATTAAATAAACAAAGTATACATGTGCAAGAGTAAACAATGATCTATATAACTCATTTATTCACCGACGGTAATAACTAAGATATATCAATAGTTTAAATAACAAGAATTAAGACATAAGAAGTAAATGACTAATAGTCACGGAATGGATAAGATATTAATAAGATAGTGGGAAGAATCCGAAGAGGTTGCAAGTTTAAGGAGCATCTATGTTTCTGCACGAGTACTAATGATCCCTTTTGGGTAGTTTTGACTAGCCTATAAATTTTTTTTTCAATTTTTGGGGACATTACAGTTGCGCATCGCTATAGCGACAGTTTATTGTGGGAAAAACAAGCGATTAAGTCAAATTGCTTCGATTTAGTGATGTACATTAGTCGCAATATCGACATAGGTTGGTCACAATAGTGACAACAACCCATCGCTATAGACACGAAAGTATGCTGGCACCAAGAAATAGCCAAGTCATTGTCCATTGCTTTAGCGACGGTCTATCATCGTTATAAACATGTCAACCTGTCACTATAGCGACGAGCGTTTGTCGCAACTTAGAAGCGACTATGCACTAATTCGTTACTATAGTAACGTTTCTATGTCACTATAGCACTAGAAGTGCGTCGCTATAGCGACATTTACTGTGTATTTTAATATATATATATATATATATATATATGTATGTATGTATGTATGTATGTATGTATGTATGTATGTATGTATGTATGTATGTATGTATGTGTGTGTGTGTGTGTGTGTGTGTGTGTGTATATATATATATATATATATATATAATTTGCAGCAAAGATTGTATTTCAAATCTAGGCCAAGTTCATAGCAAGAGGATTCTCCCAAAGAGATGGAGTTTACTCTAAGAAGACATTTGCTACTATTGCCAGATATAATTCCATCAAAACCATTATGCGTTAGCATCAATTTTTGGTTGGTCTATACACTAGATGGATGTAAAAACTACTTTTCTTGATGATCTAATTGATGAGGAAGTATACATAAATTAGTGAAGCAGGAACCCTGTGCATGGTGCTCTAGGATTGATACGCAACTTCACCAATACTACTGCAGATCCTAACCTTTATTACTTATTTGATAAAATAAATATGCTTGTCTTGGTCCTATGTAGATGCTCTGACACTTACAAGTAGTTCAAAGAATCTCATTGCATCATGTAAAACAAAGTTGGCATATGAATTTGACATGAATAACATTAGCCTTGTGCATGTTCTCTAGATATAGACATTTGGAAGATACAAATGACGCCTGCCTTGGGAAAGGTAAGTACACAGTCTATATCTTGAAAAATAAATGCTCTCAATAAACAACTAACCAACAATATTATGGAAAAGAACTTAAAATGAGAACTTTATGAATGAGCTACCGATACTCACCATAGGCTTGAAATTCCAAAAGTTGAGAAATATGTCATGACCAATGAGATTTTGAAGCAATCAAAGGAAGTAACCATAGCCTTAATACTTTGACCCCTTTTAGAAATACCTGAAGAGTAGAGGAAGGAAACTTAGTGAAAAACAATGAGAAATAAATGTCACACCCCATATTTGAAAATTCACCAAAAGTTCAAGCTCAAAGGCATTCAATAGAAGAAAATTCAAAATTACTTAACTTCATAGCACCCCATCCTAGTCCTATACCATGATCAGAACCTTATCTGTCTTTCAATTCACTAGACTACACAAGGAGCTACTCTAAAGACATAAGATCCATAAACAATTCTAATGCGCATTTCAGCTCATTTGGAGAAAAGCTGCAAACTCTCAGGTAGATTCAACTCAGTGGCATTTTATAATTATTATTTTCAATTATTAAAACCCAAAGCTGAAACAATGAGACAAGCTTATCCATCATATAAAAACCATACCTCAATATCCTTCATGTCCAGCATGTCCTAGAAACAATGAGTTACAATAAACATTAAAGTACTTAAAACAATAACAGTAATAAGAGTAGCGATCTATATCAGATCTAAGTTGTTAATTAAAGACAAGAACACATAACAATAGCATGATATATCAGATCTGAACCAATTATAAACTCAACATAAGATGTTAGGGTAGATCTCCCTTATCCTCAGAAAAATGCTTCTAAATAGTCTTCAAGCTCTTAGCATTAGGTTACTTGCATGAGACTCAACTAGACCAACATACTTGTCAAAGGAGAGAACCCAATAGTGGAAAAGAACGTGAAATAGATCATCCAACCCTCACAAATGAAAAACAGTACCAGCACAATAGTATCTTTGGCCAAACAGTTCCATCAGCTGTCTGTCAAACATTCTACGGTGGAGGCAGCAAAGGCTTCCCCCTCACCCCAAAATGCAAATGTTTTTGCATAGACCTCTCAGAAGGGAAATCAGCAGCCCGGTGGGAAAAAGAAGAGAGGAAAGAAAGGGGAGGGAAATCGAAAGAAGCAAAAACCCACAAATAATGCTGATGGGGGCAAGAAAGAAAAGAAGAAGGTGAAATTCCCATGTAATTTGTGCCATTACAATCAGCTCAACCATCTCTGCCCCCTTATGGAACAAGCTCAGAAGCTATTAAAATCTCAACAACTGGCTGTCTTGAAGGATCCATTTCCCCAAGGATAGAATTTTGCTTCAGCTTCGAATGTAGCAGGGCGCACCCCAAATGCCCCTGACCCCAATTATATCAACATGGTTCAATCTCAAACTTTACTATAGACCAAGAATAAGAACTATGAAAAAGAGACCTCGGAGAAGGGTAAGTCTATAGGTGAAACTTCTAACCCTCTCACGATGGAGAAACCTGCCGAAATTATGCCCAAGATACCGAAAGGTGTCTTTAAGAAGACCTTGAATAGTCCTAATGCTAGGGCTACATCCAACTACTCTGTAGTTGAAGACTTAGCCTAGACACCTTGTGCAATGTCATCTTTAGAGGTGTTACAGAGTTGTCCTGCCTAGCGGGATTCACTCTTAGCATCCTTAGGAAGTATGGACTCATCGACTCTCATGGCGAAATTTCATTTGTCTGATGTCAAAATTCGCCTACCTTACCATGTAGCCTTATCGATAGATGTCATCCATGGTGGAAAGACCATTGGAAGGGAATTTTTTGACGAGGGTGCTTCTACATGTGTTATGTCCTTGTCATGTTGGAATGCTCTTGGATCCCTAGAGCTCGTCCTATCAAACACCTTGCTTATTGCTTTCGACGGAAGGTCATTCCGTCCACATGGTATCCTACCAGCTTTTGAAATTAAGCTGGTAGGGAAAGTGGTGTCTGTTGAGGTGGAGGTGATTGATTCACCTTTGGACTATAATTTTCTCTTGGGAAGAAGCTAGACTTATTCCATGTCTGCTATTGCTTCGGCTGTCTTTCAGGTGGTAGTGTTTCCACACAAAGGGAAGTTGGTTACTATTGACCAACTCAATTTTACTCGAAAAGGCTGAATGGAATCTAATGAGTCCACTGTACCATTGGTTGATCAGGCCAAACCTGTTGCAAAGAGCTTAGGATCTAGAATGTACGCATCATTGATGGGAACATTTGTTCTTCCAGCTCCGATTAATTATATAGGTTCTACTAGTGTGGGGAAGTCCATAGCCATGGTTGTTTATAGGACTAATCCTTGGGTTCTCCCTTCCCACCATGAGCCTGAATTTTCCTTATCGGCAGTGGAAGTAGCTTATCAAGATATCACCAAAACCACTGTTGATCCCATTTCGATCCCCCTCTCATTCTCAGAGGAACTAGAAGAAGTCTATTTGCCTGCTTGGTGAGAAAACTCTTTGCATTCTATAGATTGCTTAGATATGGTTTTACCTTTGGATGAAGACATTCTAGAAGCCATGTGTGGATGAGATAAGATATATGAATATCTTCACCATCGATCATATTTTCTTCCAAAGTTAAACAGGATAGAGAATCAAGAGTTTCATATGAGACTGGAAGACGATGTTGATATGCCCGTTAATCCCTTACCAAGGGAAGGAGTGTTTGCTGAAGGGAATATGGAAAATATTTCTGCTACCATCCCTATCAACATCTCTATAAATCCTGACGTTGTGGAAAATATACATATCGGCACAAACTGCTTTCCTAAGGAGATTGCTATTTATACCACCTTCTTTAAGGAATTCTGTGATGTTTTTTCCTGGGCATATGAGGAGATGCAAAGAATTGATCCTCTATAGTCGAGCACAAGATATGAACATACCCCAATGCTAAACCTGTTCAGCAAAAGTTGAGACCTGTTAACCCACGTAAAGCGGTGGCAGTGAAGGATGAAGTGGAAAAACTGCTGAAAGCCGGTTTTATTTATCCCATAGCTTTGATGGAATGGGTATCCAACCTTGTTCTTGTTGATAAGAAGCAAGGGACCATACATGTCTATACTGAATTTAGAGATTTAAACAAATCTTTTCCTAAGGACAACTATCCCACACCATTTATAGACCAAATTATTGATGCTTGCGCAAGAAGTGAAGTTTTTTCGTTTATGGATGGTTTCTCTGGATATAATCAAATTCAAATAAAACTGGAAGACCAACATAAAACTGCTTTCATTTGTCCTTGGGGTACCTTCGTGTACAAAAAAATGCCCTTTGGATTGAAAAATGTTGGGGCAACCTTTCAGCGGGCAATGAATTTTTCCTTTCATGATATTAAAGCCATTGTTGAACCCTACCTTGATGATCTGCCTGCACATTCTCGTAAGAGGATTGACCATCCAGATCACCGACATTTGATATTTGAATGATGCAGATACTATAAATTCACTTGAATCCCCAAAAGTGTGTGTTCTGTGTCGAGTCTGGGAGATTGATCGGATTCATTGTCTTTAACAAAGGCATTCAGGTGGATCCTTTAAAAGTTGAGGCCATTGTAAATCTACCTCCTCCTCATTCTATCAGGAAAATTCAGAGCTTGTAGGGAAAGTCCAATTTTCTTCGACGTTTCATTGTAAACTATGCCAATATTACTAAGGGTTTCATGCACCTATTAAAAAATGACACCCCATTTGTATGGGATGAACTGCACAACTCGCTTTCGAGGCATTGAAAAAAGCTTTGTTGTTGGCACCATTATTGCGTCCGCCAGATTACTCTAGAGATTTTATATTGTATCTAGCCGCGTCTGAGTTTACCATAGGGGTAGTCCTAGTCCAAGAGGATGATAAGCTCTAAGAGCATGTCATTTGATATCTTAGTCGTGCTTTAGCCGGACCTGAACTAAGGTACTCCCACGTCGAGAAGTTGGCCTTAGCAGCTGTTTATGCTGTTCAGAGGTTACAACACTACATCTTACTAAGGACTACAATGGTAGTGGTAGATGTTAGACCTTTTCAATATGTTTTGTCCTAACGGATAGTTGGAGGAAAATTCAACAAATGGATAGTCATTCTCCAAAAGTTTGACTTGTATTTTCAGTCCACCAAATCCAAAAAATCCTTAGTTTTTGATGAGCTTATTGCAGAATTTCCAATAGAAAAGGATGCAGCTATTGAAGAAGACTCATTCCCAGATGAGCACATCTTTTTGATTTCCACCTCTTACCCCTGGTACAGAGATATGATTATCTATATCCAAACTTTGAAGTGTCCTACAACTTTCTTGCAGGAAGAACAACGTAAACTATGCATACATGCCAAGAACTACCTCATCATAGGAGATACTTTCTACCATAGAGGGTAGATTTCATTTTGTGTTGATGTCTTACCCATGAGGAAGCAGAGATTGTCCTAAATGATGCCCATAGTGGAGCATGTGGGGGTCATTTATCTGGGTTAGCAATAGCCCAGAAGATATTACGTGCCGGTTATTTCTGGCCCACAATCTTTAAAGATTGTGTGGAAGCAGTGAAGCGTTATCACCCTTGTCATCTTTATACTAGAAAAATGTGATCACATCCTGCTCCATTATTTCTCGTCATCTCAGTGGGACCCTTCATGAAGTGGGGGATTGATTACATGATGTGTAAGCTAGCCTCGACTGGGGGGCACAGATATATCATTGTCGTTGTGGACTAGTTTACAAAATGGGCAGAGGCAATGCCCACCTTTAAAGATGACGGGGAAATTGTAGCTTTCTTCGTGTTCAATCAAATTATTGCATGATTCGGTATACCTAAGGTGATTTTCACTGACCATGGCAATCATTTTCAGAATAGCATGATGACTGACCTGACCACTATGCTAGGATTTAGACAATAACATTCATCCTCGTTCTATCCTCAAGCAAATGGTCAGGTCAAGGCTATTAATAAAACTTTGAAGACTATCCTCAAATGTACTATTAATGCATCCCATTCCAACTGGCATATCATGCTGTATCCTACACTTTCGGCATATCGAACTAATGTCAAAACTGCTATAGGGTTTTCACCTTTCCAACTCATCCATGGAGTGGAAGCTGTTACCCCGATTGAATGTGAAATCCCGTCTTTAAGAATTGTTATTCATGTGTTACCTGATAGGACTGAGCTTGAAGAATGTCTATTACATTTAGAGCACCTTAATGAACAGCATAGAGATGCACTGACATCAAACCAACCTCATAAAAATAGGGTCAAAAGCCAATATGATAAATTGGTCAAGCCTTGAATTTTCTCTGAGGGAGAACTTGTTTTTCTCTAGGACCAAGACAAAGAACCCATGGAGGTAGGAAAGTTTAGGTCTATGTGGTTAGGACCTTATATCATGTCAAAAGTGTTAAAGAAGGGCACATATGAATTGATAGATTTTGATGGGAATAAGTTGGCTGAGCCTAGAAATGTGCTCCACCTGAAACTACTATGCTTAGACTTAGCACTTTTTCTTGTGTTTTATTGTATGTATTTTTATGTACACTAGTTTTTCAATTTGTGTTTTTTATACCATCTGCTGGTTGTTTTAGATGTCTTCCAAGAGGTTCGTAGGTTTCACTAATGGCTTCAGTCACCACACTTGTAATTTAGCTTTGGCTGCATGGGTCATTTATTCACCCTCAGGATAGTTAGTTGCCTCAGGAGGTGCTTGCTTAGGTCCTTCTTCCAATAATGTGGCTGAATATAGGGCTGTCATTGAGCTTCTATGGGATGCTTTGTCACGTGGTATCACTCAGCTGGAAGTTTGACTGGAATTTCAACTGGTGGTTTCCCAGCTCAATCGGGCTTATCAGGTGTGGAACCCTATTCTATTGCTTCATTTTATGCAAGTTAGGTTATTGGAAAGACATTTTGAGTTCAGTACATTCAATCATATTCCAAGGAATCAAAATTCATTAACTGATGCATACACTAATTACATCTTGGATTGGCATTGAACACATCTTATATAAAAAGTATACAGCAAACAAATAAAAAGCATTTGTAAATAAATTGACAAATATATATATATATATATATATATATATGTAAATATCTGTCCATATAGATAGGTCAAGTCTCTGATCCTCAGATCCAGTCATAACTGTATAATATACAAAAATATATAAAATATGGATCTAAGTCCATCAAAATGCCCCTAAGTCTAAGATGGACCACCCTGGTCCCCTCGATCTCCCTGCACTCTGGCTTCTTCGGCCTCCTCAGCTTCAACAGTCTCAACAACATCTATGTATACTAGTATTTCTCTGGCTACCCGCCTTAAAAGGCATATCCAGACAGGTGGTACACCAACCACGAACTCCTGCATGATGGCTGGGATGTGCTCAATCCGTAGAGTAGGTACTCTCTGGGTAAGCCTGGCCAGCTTCCCCTCGAGAACCCTAATCAAGCCTTGGTATTCTCTCAAGACAGGATGCACATACATGCATGGATACCCTTCAAGGTGGCCTGGTCCAATATCTGCATTTTGACATTTTAAAAGGATTAGAACTCTTATACATATGTATATATCTCTATATTTAAAATTCATAAAAATTTGAAAATTTGAAAATAAAAATTACGTAAATCTCCCCATGCTCCTCATGGAGGGAGGATGAGGTCAGCATCACCACGAAAATCCATTCTAGCATATGGAAAGTGCTCCAAAGCTGGCAGCTATCGCTCCCACCAAAAGTAGAAGTCATCATCATAGACACTTTGCATTGATCCACCACCTCCTTGGCGAAGGAAAATATCTTCCCACCTACTCAGCCTAGGCTGATGAGGAGAACGAACTAGTAGTGGCACTATGGGACTTAATCCTGATACTCTCTCAAAGAAGAAGGCTACTAGTATGCTGGAATATTGAAAATTCTTCGTCCTACCTCTTTTGCAGTCAGAGAGCTATTTTCTCATAATTAGGATCACTCCTGAGCACCAGTCATATAGGGATCCCTACATACAATCTACTGCTAGTCTCATCTAGTTCCATGTTGCAAGGTGGAGTGATGACAACCCTACAACCCTCACTATAGTACTTGTCAACACCTACAAAGAAAGGTCGCATATGTGAACAATAGGGATGCAACTACCCCACTTTTGTGTGCCTGGTGCGCATTATATATGAATATAGTTCTGTACACTTAGAGGATCACCGCCTCTGCCAGTGCCTTCCAAGTTTACCGGAGCTCCCCATCATGATAGACCAAAAATGAAATAGACATCCTCAAAAGTAATATACAAGGTCTCACCTTGAAGGTCAAACATGCCAAAATCATGATCCCAATAATTTATCAAGAACTCCAAGAGGCAGACATTGGTCCGCATAGGTGAGGTACAGAAAAACTTCCATAACCCACTTTGACATAAATCATTCACTGTGGGGGCATATTGAAGAGATTCTTCATCCATGTCCTCATGTTCTTGCTCCCTCCACTCAAGCACCATATTTCAACCTAATAAACAAGCAATTTCAAACCTTATTTTCATATAAAATTTTCGAATTTTGACCCTACATATTCTTTTTTCCACCTCACGCAGCATACGCAACTGTCGTTTAAGATAGTTCGCGTACTGTACGCGACTGTCCTTTGGAAAACCCATGTACAAAATGTGTGTACTTGAATTTTACTATAGCAAACCTGCGTACACAACATTGTTGTTTTGAAGGCACCTAAAAACATGAAATTAGGGCTCAATTTTGACAAATCCTTGGATCAAAAGAAAGAGCATGGAGTGTAGTCTTACCTGAAACTTGCAGTTTTGGAAATGGTCCACTGGATTGTCCACACTGAGAAATTGAAGGTAGAGGTATAAACAGTGGAAATTGAACCAGGTGATAGATTAATTTTACTCGCAACAATTAACAATTGATCATGCAAAATCACTCACAAAAGAGGTTGAAATTGGAGCTAAACACTAAACTGTATTAAATCAGTGTACAATAGCCAACCCTGTATAATAATAGGTTTCTATATAAATAACATACATTAGGGATTCGAATGCATGAGGATCAATTCGAATCTAGCATAAAGCAGGCTTACTAAAAATAAGCAAATCCCCCATAGGTGTAAAAAGCTTATCCCAAATCTGTCATGGAGCTCACGAATTGGAAAAATGTATTAGGAAAGATAAAGAGTGGTGGAATGGAAGCTCATACATGCTTTTGCATGGAGAAAAGAGTGGAGGATGAAGAGGACAAAAAACTAGTTCACCTCACCTAGTCTAGCTTTTCTATTTACCTTAAAACACTGAAAAAGCAGGGAATAAAGCAGAAAAAGCAGAAGGGTGCCTAGGAGGCCAGGAATAAAGAATATTTGATTCCTTGGGATTTCCCATGTGCTACATGAGTCAAATAAGACAAGTTTGACCAATATGGATAGGTAATAGACAACTTGCACAAGGTGGGACACATGAACTAGGCTAATAAGACAGAAATAATTAAATTAATGTCTAAATGGGTTAACTATGGGTTGATTATTCTAAAACCCCCCCTTAAGCCTGACTTATGAGTAATATATCAGAAAATTATAGGGCCTAGCAACAAGGCTTAGTCACCCTTTACATATTGCATGTCCATTTAAAACAAGGAAAGAGGCAAAACCAACATGGGAAAATCCTCCCTTAAACATGGACTATAAAACAAAATTGTAGAATCTTGTCTTCACTCATGCTTCATAGCATGATCAGAAATCCCCAGCAGTTATTTGAGATTGCTGAAGGTCTTCTCACAAAATGCTTTGGTGAAGATATCAGCTACTTGTTCTGAAGATGAATAGAAGAGTAGGTGAATGGTGCCATCATGCACTAGTTCTCTGATGTAGTGCATATGGATCTCAATGTGTCTGGTTCTCTTCTTCTGAACTAGATCTTTGCAGATTCTAATGGTAATCTAGTTATCATAGTAGATGGTAGTTGAGTACTCTGGTTCGAAGCCACACTCTCCAAGTAAACCCTGTAACCATAAACATTGAGTTGTTGCATTAGCAACTCCTCTGTACTCTGCTTCTGTAGATGAAAGTGCAATGGCACTCTGTTTCTTGCTTGACCAATTGATTGGCCCTTCTACAAGCATGAACACATATCCTGATGTGGACTTCCTGTCTATGCTATCACCTTCCCAATCACTGTCAGTAAATCCAATCAAATCAAGCTCATATTTTGCTTTATAGAAGATCCCATGTGTCCTTGTTCCCTGAACAAAGTTAAGGATCCTTTTGGCTGCTTTCCAATGGATCTCTTTAGGCTGATCCATGAATCTAGAAGCCACACTTACTGCATAACAAAGATCAGGTATATTATGTGTCAGATACAACAAACATCCAATCAATTGCCTATACAGTGTATTGTTTACCATAGGTGAAGAATCAACTTCTTCCAGCTTCACTCCTGAAAGGAAAGGAGTTTTGCTTTCTTTGCAATCCTTCATTCTGAATTTGTTCAGCAATTCCAAGGCATATTTGGACTGGTGCACCTTGATTCCAGCTTTGGTTTGAGCAATCTCAAGCCCCAAAAATTGACTTAAGAGCCCCAAATCTGTTATGGAGAAGGCTTGGTTCATAGCTCCTTTTAAGGAAGCAATCTCAGCCTTTGAGCTTCCTGTAATGAGGAGGTCATCAACATATAGCAAAATGATCATTAATGAACCATTAATTAACTTCAAATAGACATTTGGATCTGATTTTCACTGAAAAAAATTCAGTGATAGCAAGAAGCTATCGATCTTGGCATACCAAGCCCTGGGGGCTTGCTTTAGCCCATACAATGACTTTCTCAACCTGCACACAAGAGAAGGGTTAGTATCAAAACATTGAGGCTGCTGCATATATATCTCTTCAATGAGATCACCATTTAGGAAGGCACATTTTACATCCATGTGATGTACCTCCCATTGCCTTGAGGCTGCAATGGCTAAGGCTAGCCTGATGGAATCCATCTTTGCCACTGGGGAAAAGGTCTCATTGTAATCTATGCCATGAACCTGTGAGTAGCCCTTGGCTACCAATCTGGCCTTGTACTTTGGTGGTGAACCATCAGCAGCAAATTTGGTCTTATAGACCCACTTACACTGTACTAGTTTTCTCCCTGGGGGAAGATGCACTAGCTCCCATGTGTTGCTCTTCTGGAGTGAGCTGAACTCCTCCTTCATGGCTGTTTGACATATTGGATCTCCTTTTGCTTCTTCATATGTTTTAGGATCAGAATCCACTATCAAATATCATTTTTCAGTAAACATAGGATCCTTCATGCACAGACCACTCTCAAATTGAGATCTAGTCCTCCTTGGGTCATTGGGATCCCCAGCTAGCTCTCCTGTTGCATGTAGTGTCCTAGCTGCCCATTTTGGCCTTGTAGGGATGTTAGAGTCTGCAATAAACTCATATCCATCAGAAAAATAAGAATCAGCATGTTCAACAAACTCTTTACTTACTTCTTGAGGTCCAGGTGGTGAAGAGGCTTCACCAACTTCCACTACTGCAAGGGGTTCTTCTTCAAACTGAACACACCTTTCGATGAAGGCTTTATTTGTGATAAAATTTATTAGTTTGTACCCTTTTGAATCTTTAGAGTATCCAAGAAAAATACACTCTTGGCTTTGGGGCTGCAAAGCCTTCCTCTTCTCTGTTGGAATTCTAGCCCAAGCCTTTGAGCCAAAAATCCTGAAATGGGTCACATCTG